>JAJIBD010029059.1:0-10466 GCA_021461705.1 Cryptotis parvus
CTAGTATACATTTATGCCATGCAATTATTTGCCGTCATTCTATGTCTCTCCCATAGCTATTCATTTCATCATAACAGAATTTCTTTACATATCCATGCATTAAGCAGAGTATTCTTAACTGTAATTTTTCGACTGCTGCTGAAACATTCATCAGCATTCAATAAGTCTTGTTTTTTCTTTATCCAGTCAATAGGTTCGGGCATACTGGTTGTTTCCAGGTTCTGGCTTATTGTGAATAGTGCTCCCCATGAGAAATAAAAATGTGGTTTGTGTGTTCCGCTAGTGTGTTCGGCTTCCCAGGGTATTTTCCCAGGAGAGGGATATGGCACAGGTCAAAGGAGCTCAATTTCTAGTCTTTGGAGGAATGTCCATATTGTTTCCACAAAAATTTCATGCACCGTCGACATTGCCACCAGCAGGAGTGCACTCCTTTCCCACATCAACCAGTACTTGATACTTTACCCTTTTTGGAGCCGGTCTCTGTGGAGTGTGAGGTGATATCTCATTATTTGTTTTGTGTTGCACATCTCTCTGATGATTGGTGATCGCTGAGCATTTTTCATATGCCTTTTGCCATTCGACTAACTTGTAAAAGTTTCAGTTCATCTCCTCACACCATTTTCCTTGATGGGGTTGGCTATTTTTATATAAGCTGTTACCAGTGCCTGATATATCCTGGATATTGACCCCTTATCAGATGGGGTATTGGGTGGCATGGAATATTCTTTTTCCCATTCCGTCGACTGTCTTTCTATCCCCAATGTCATTGTTTCTTTCCCGAGGATTTCCAGAGCTCAGCTGGTTTCATGTAGTCCCATATGTTTTGCATATTTTCTTCTAGTTTGCTTTTTGCTAATGGTGCTTCACACCTTTGAAAGACACCTTTAGCACTTATCGAGGTGTTGGAGAGGGTTTGGCTATCTTTTCTTCCTATACCCTATGGATTCAGATCCCCTGATGGTAAGATCTTTAATCCATTTTGATCTGATTTTTGTGCAGGGTGTTGAACTACGAATTCAAATTCATTTTTACATGTAGCTGTCCAGTTTTCTGCTTCCACTTGTTGAAGAGCCCTTTTTCCAGATTTGGACTCTTTGCTACCTTTATCAAAGATTCAACTTTAGTCATCTCCTTAAGGGTAGGTGTGGATACTACTCTATTCCATAGATCCACCAGAGTCTGATTTTAATCCAGGTACACGCTGTTTTTATTTGTCTGCTTTGTAGTACAGTTTGAGAGTTAGAAAAAGGTGATGCCTCCCCATCTAGCTGCTTCCCAAGGTGCTTTAGCTATCCGTGAGGGCTTATTATTCCATATGAATTTCCAAGAAGTGTTTGGTCAATTTCTTTAAAATAATATGGTAGGAATCCTTATAGGAACCGCATTGAATCATTACAGCGGCTCACAAGGAGTATTACCATCTCTTAACAATGTTGTTCTACATCCATAGGCGCAGGGAAAGTGTGTTTCCATTTCCTCGTGTCCTCTTTTATTTCTTGAAGCAATTTGTAGTTCTCTTTGTATAGATCCTTTACACACTTGGTTAAGCTGATTCTAGGTATTTGATTTTCTGTAGCACAATTGTGAATGGAATCAATTTCTTAATATCACTTTTCTTCCTCTTTAGATTATTTGTGCTTAGCCAGGAAAGCCACCGACTTTTTTGGTATTGATTTTGTACACCACCAGCTCCTCCACTATCACCTCATCTCATGACTTTGGGGATTTTTTGGGACGAGGAGTTTGAGTTCCTCTAGATATATATCAATATCTGCAGAGCTTAATGATGACTTGTTTTCTAACTACTTGCCTATCTGGAAGGTCACTTGCTTAATGTCCTTTTCTTTACTCTGATTTATGGCGAGTGCCTCCAGAGCACTATATTGAATAAAGGGTGAGAGGCAGCAAACATCGTGTTCCCTGATCTTAAGGGAAGAGAGCTTTCCATTTTCCCCATTAGAGGCCATTTTCCTTCTTAGGCTTTTGACAGATCGTTTGACCTTTATCTTACGAGAGCTTCCACTTCATTACATTTACTGGAGGGTTTTTTAATGAATGGGTGCTGGATCTTGTCCAAATGCTTTTCTGCATCTATCGATAAAGGACCATATGGTTTTGTACTTTCTTATTGATGTGATGTGCGTATTACAGGTGATTTTGCGAATCATTACAGAACATCTTGCATTGAAAGGATGGAATACCACGGTGCTGATGTATGATCTTTTTGCACAAACTAGCATTTATATCCCTTTGCTTAGAAGCCCTGACCAGGCCAGAAGGAAGGGTCTCAGTAAGGACCAAAACCCATCACTTAAATGCAAAATTTCAGGTATGCTTACCTATTTAAGCATGAAAAAATTACAAATGCTAATTTGCCAGAGCCAACTTTTTCTACCTTTAGGTGCCTGTAGAGACAGGGTATCCTTACCTACGCGGGTCCGATGAACTGCATGATTTGCGATTCGCGAGAATACTGGCGCAAAATGGCATGAACTGCCACCAGTTATGTAAACCTCAGGGTCCACGGGATTTTGTCACATTCTTTACTGAAGGAATTTCTAGGGTGCTCTGCCAGAAGAATTACAGTGAGAGTTATGCTTTACGGCAGGTACGGCTTTTAACGGAGCCTACTCTTTTAAGTGTAGCAGGTGTTTGGCGGCCAGGAAGCTGCTTGGGTCATTCTGGCCCGGCTTCCTATAAGACAATGTTTTTCCATAAGAGGCCACCGCTAGGGAAGTATTAGTGAGAGAGAAGCATCCGCTGCGACCAATTTAACACAGAGATCATGAAATAAGAAATATACTTTAATTCAGGAGGTCACACAGATACAACCCTGTTCACAGACCTCAGAATGCGCAAGAAGTGATCCCCAAAGAGAGCCTCAGGCAGCATGAAGGTGGCTGTTAACAAATGCTATGGCCATGGTTTCACCGAGGCCACGGCTCGATGGGCATGTCCTCCAACAGGGATCTATACAATTTTCCCATCAGATTTGCTGTGGTTCCTCCTAGGGTGGCAGTGCAGGAGGAAAAATTTGGAGCGGTATGTGGCTGTGTGAGCTGGAAGGATTCAGGTGGTTTGGCGCCTTGATGAGGTGGAACTTGGGCTGTACATTTTTAGAGCTTTGGGTGCTGGCTGGCGGGTGCTATACCTCACCAGGCATTCTACCTGAAAGTCCCAGAGTTTTCAGGCCTGACACGTCTCTACCAAGAGGGCCTGTTCACGTGGCATCGCGTATTACTCTCAGAAATGATGTCCGTATTTTCTTTCTAAGAGCTGACAGTTCCCAGAGGTTTTATTCTAACAACTGGTGTGTCATGCTTCGTTTCCATCTGGAGAATATAAGTATGTAGGCTCCAGTAAAGGCAAATTTCATCCTGTATGTCACGACTTACATGAAAATCGCCAGTGGGGTTGATCTCCATGCACTCTGCCCCTAGGCTTCTGGGGGCTGAGAGACAGTAGAGAGAGATTGACCCCAGTAGGGCTGAATTGGGCCCAATCCCTATTTGTGGCGTCAGGATCCTGAAAGAGTTGCCTGAGCACTTGCAGAGCAAAGAAGGTGAGTACTAAGCATAAAGTTGGATTTTTCACAAAAAATAAAAATAAGTAAATAAATTATTGAAATCTCAGGTAATCCAACAGAAACAAAGAACAAAACCCAGATTTATTGTTTTGTCAAGATACTTTATTGGACTCTCTCAGCTAGGGAGAATTCTGCCCCCACTTTACCATAGAGTGTGCAGATGGGAGAATACCCTTTCACAGAGGAGAGGCAAGAGAGCAGATATATTATCACAGAGGCCTTTGCTTTCAGAACCGCTGAGAACTTCTCCTCTTCTCTTGCAGTACACCCTGGCCCTTTACCCTGACCGGGCGGATCAGAGGCCATGGAAAATGATTCCTCGCGTTTGACTACACTCTATAACACCTTTGCTCATGATCTCACAAAGGAGTCCCTCAGATTATAGCAGATTTGGACTAAAACTGCCTGCTCGATGATTAATTGCTGATATGTCTTTGTATCTGTTCTCATACCAGTGGCCAGATGCATGTCCACTGGCTTTTCTATACCTATTGATCATCTTCAGGCCAGCCCCGATGATCCAAATGGAGCACCTGCTAGGAAGAATGAAAAAGCAAAAGCTGAACAGGTATCACTGGCTGCATTTTCCCTCTGCTAGTTTTTATATATAATTGTTAAACTATATAACCTACTACCACTGTATATATTCCTGTAAATGGAGGCTGGGGAACATCACAGGGAAAGAGACTGAGGATTCTGTCCATGTGGCTACATTGATGGTGTCAGTGGTGAGTATGTCCAGCGTTAATTGTATTCCCTAGAGGTGAGAGTATTTTCTGTAGCTCATGGTCTGGCCCAGCAGCTCCATAGAGGTTTCACTTCCTGCTGTAGGCACAAGCAGCGTGTAACTTACCTTCACGGAAAATCTTATCCAGACCCTCAGCGGCGGAGTCCAGAGCCACCACAGAATCCTGGTCCTGGTAGGCTCTTCAGTGCATTTTTTCTACATTCACCTCTCCATTAATAATAAAAGCATTATTCTAAATGAAGATAATGGATGGTTTGAAACTATCGGAAGGGATAAGTTCTCTGCCTTTGAACCTTCCTTTAGTCCTTTTTTACTCTGGTGTTGGCGTACTCCTCTGTTTGGCCTAATCCTGTCGCCTGCTGCACAGGTAGAAAACCCCCATGATCATATTCCCATATAGTTAAAACTTAAGTTTTGAAACAATATTCTGTAGTTTATTCAAGCATATTGCTCAAAAGTGTAGACTCAAAAGAAAGGACTGGCAGCATCAATTGCTGTGCTAAAAGTCACACTGGCATGTAGAATTTTATCTCTGTAGTAGAAGAGTATAGGATCTTGAGAGAGAACATCTAAAAGTACCACAAGGCAGCCTGAATTATTCAAGACCTGCCTCCACTGCATGTCAGTCTCCTGGGCGTATGACCCCTGCCACTACATATACATGAGTCACCTGGTAAATGTGGCCCCTTTCCCTCACCATGTCAGTGCCTGGTGTCGCGACCCTGCCCTCACCCATATTAAGTCACCTGGTGTCATGACCGCTTGCCGCCACCGCTGTCAAGTCACTGTTGTCGGGCTTCCTGCCTCGCACATGTCAGTCACTGCAGTTGTCATGACCCTACTCACCATGTGAAGTCACCTGGGTGTCATGAAGCCTACCCTCTACGCCAGATACTGGTGTGTACGGCCGCACTGCACTCATGTAATGATTACTTTGATGTCGCATTTTTGCCCTCACTTCATAATGATCACTTGGTGTGTGAAACTTTGCCCTCACCATGCCAGTCACCCCGCAATTGTCTCATTCGCTGACCACCCTCACCATGCTCCAGAAGTGCTGGTGTAGCGATACTTACGCCTCTCCACAGCCAGGTCACACGATGTCGTGAGGCCCTGCCCTCACCATGGCTTCAAGTCAGCGGTGCATCTAAAACATTTTGCCCTCGCATATCACGGTCTGCAGGTGTCTGTTAGCGGGCTTTACCTCACCATGTCAGTCACCTGATGTCAGGCATAATCCCTCCATGTCAGTCGCACCGAGATTGTCATGATACCTCTCACGCGTGTGGGTCATGCAGCTCTCTAATTTTACTCCTATGTCAAAGTCCCAGCTTCATCAAATGTTGCTGTGAAGGACAATAGAGGTACTAGAATTAGCTCCATGTCCTGAACTGGTTTTGATGGCCCAGTGGTCCACGTGTATCTGGGCGGGAGCAATTGAGAGCTCTGTGTGGTCGGGGTTTGCTCTGGATACATGAGCATACTCATGTTTCTCAGACACATTTATATCTCTAGAGAGAGAGGAACTAACGTTCTATTAATATAAACTGTTTTCAGTAATTACATAAAGGAAAAGGAAAGAGAGGCCAGGAGAGAACTACGCTTGGGTGGCACTGCCACTGCTTGAGTACAAACAGGTTTGACACCCAACTCCTGTAGATTACAGACTTTGACAGGTTTGATCCCCTGTAAGCCCTGATGCAGTGAAACACTAAGTAAGTCTTGCCTAGTCCGATACTGAACCAATTTGCTGCTTTTTCGTAGTACTCTTAGTTTCTGAGACTGTGAGAACTTAGGTTTCTATTTATTGATGTTTATCTGAGGAGGCTTGTTTATACAACTAAGTAATATGAAGAATTCAAAAGCTAGGTTGCAGATTTCAAATTTGCACTCTTTTTAAAGCAGGTAACTACCACTCATTAAATTCCACAAGGGCTGTTTTCCTCATATATTTAACAATTGTCATTAATGTGGTATTAATATAATATATCTGAATTATAACAAATTACTGCCATGATATCTACAAAATTTTACAGTAACTGTTCATCTACTGTTTTTGGGGTTCATATTTTCAGGGGCCAAGAAGTAAATGTCATTTTTGAATAACATACCAAGTCCAAAAAACAAAGAGTAAAAATCATTCACTTTAATTGCCCTCATGGTACATCAGATGAATTAATAGTGGGGAGAAACCCTATAATGTAGAGTTCCACACAAAAGTAAGCCAAATAGATGCATCAGTGAATCCTCAGAGTCAAGCATTTCAATAGAGAATTGCACACAGGACTGAAGAAACTCTAGGAATCCGGGGCAGTGAACCCTTTCCATCAGACTAACTCCATCAGAAATCACATCTCGTAGTTCAGATCACTACCCCAAAAATTTTGAAGAAAGCCCTCATGGGAGAAAAAAAACATTTCTCATTTATGCAAAATTTTAGGAAACCCTGTAGTATTGAGTTGCTATGAAAATTTAAGGAAAGCGGTAGCGCGTCCTTTTGGTCGGAATGCAAGAAACATTATAAATGTATATAGGACTTTTATAAGTATTTACACTATTATACCACTGTGATATAGACAATTACAAGAATATTTCCATATTTATTGGTCATACAATGTTCAAGCATTATACCTCACAGTACTTATCTCCCAACCAACACCAATGCCGGTTTCCTCCCCACTCTCCCATTCTGCCTCCATAGCGGGGTTTGCTATTATCTTTGCTTTTTCTATCTCTTTCTCTTTTACTTCCCTTCCAGGCCACTATGAATTACAGAGCTGCTTTATTAAAGGGTTGTCCCATGTGTATCTTTTTTGCCTCTATTTAGCCATAGTTCTAGGTTCAAACAACAGTACTTTTAGACAATTGTTAACACACTGTTATTTTCTGTCTTACTAGCCTCCTGGGCTTCCCGTTGTTTGTGATAATTTCCCACCTTTGACAAGAACCTCCTGATATATGTTTCACTTGACCTTGGATATTTGTATCATAATATGTACATATATATTTATGTCATGCAAATAAATGCAGTCATTCTATATCTGTCTCTCTCCTTTGGCTAATTTCATCAACATGATCTTCTCCAAGCATGCATCCATTTATAGGCCAAATTTCATAACTTTAAAACTTTCCCTAGCACCTTACGCAGTATTCCATTGTGTGAAATGTACACTTAAAACTTCTTTATCCAGTCATGATTATGGGCACTCTGTAGTTGCTCCAGGGGATAAACTGCTTTTTGTGAATAATACTTTCTTATATAGGGACGTTTTTTCAGGGAGTTCCGCCCTCACTTTTTCAATCAGTGATTAGGATAATCGAAGCCTGAGATACTTAAAATACTTAGTGAGGAGGTTTCTCCCAAAAACAGCATTTCCATTTTAGCACATGGCAAGGTGACTCACAAAGAGCATTTTAGTGAGGAATATAAATGTGAAAGTATAGGGAGCACGAGAGCTTTAGTCCATCAGACCCCACCCCAAATTAGCAAGAAGAGAAAGAAGAACGAAAGTCGAGAATGAAATAAACTAGTGCCTGAGTAATTCTTATTCCAATGCAGAGAGACTGAATATGCTTAATTTTGGCATGGCTCTAGGGCATTAGTAAAGAGGTGACATACTGCAAATTCCTAATATTTATAATTTGGGAGCAATCTGGCCTATAAGCATGAGTTAGTTTGTTTATTGATTTAGCAAGCCTTCAGAAGTTTTCATTGACCCATTTTTCCATTTACTTAGTTTACATAATAAATTATTATGCTTTTATTTAAAAGATGGAAAAGCGTATCACAGGAGAGTTTCAAAATACATGTGACAAAGTGGCATAGGCTCTTCCTCCACTTTTGCCTCTGTCTGATATTTTATCATGTAATGTCTCTGTCCAGGTTCTGATATATTAAAAAGATGTGGCTGAAGTGCCTGTATTCTGGGTTTTGATGCACCATGACATAAAAGCGATATACTAGAAGTAGCTCAGGGGCCACGGAGGCACAGCAGCGTTTCACGAATATGGTTCAATTAGATTCAATGCTGGTCCCACTCCATGCTGCTTCTCAGGCCCAGTGGAATTTTGGTCATGGGGAGTTACAATGTGGTGCTCTGGGCCCGAGGCTGCACCCCCCGTTGCCTTGAGGTCATGAGGTGCCAATGGCGAAGCACACCTGTTCGATGCAGCTGGTGGGCCCTAGAACCACTACAGGAGAATATATGGAGAACGTGGGCTGGTCCCAGCTGCAGTCTCTAGAAATTTAGGAACGACCTTCCAGGATTGGGTGGAGAGGTGGAGTGGGGCACACAGCCACAGTAGAGCTCTTCCCACCAGGTGGGGGAGCTCTCTGTCAGCGCTGTAGACCACAATGGCAGAGTCTCTCTGGCAGATTGGCCGTCAGCAATGCAACAAAGTTGAGAACAAAGGCACAAGTGTGTGGAAGAATGTGGGGACAGGGGCCCTGATCCAATGCAGATGATGGGGGGGTGACTTTCTCGTTGTGACTAGTAGTCGGGACTGGAAGGGAAATGCCCTCGGGCCTCTCCTCGGTGCTCTCGCCTCGCCACCCCCCTTGCGTGCCTTGATTCTCTCCCACCGCCCTTACATGCCAACCTTTTACCTTCACTGCCTCAGGAGTCAAACTACGAGCCTCACAGCCTCTTTGTATTTCTCCAGGTGGTAAAACTGACCTCATATCCGAGTAGAGTGTGGTGGCTTCACACTAAACTGCTCCGCTGGCGGCTGCATCAAGGTCTAAAGAGACTTCAGCTTGAGGCAGAACCAATTCGGCATCTGTCCCTCTAGTTTGTTCCTCAGAAAAGAGCTCTCTCTATACTCATGCCTGCAGCACCCCTCAGATATCTCCCTTGTTTTTCTTTTCTTTTGTCTATAGGCAGCTGTAGTGAAGGCGCTCAAAATTCACTTCCAGCGACATTAGTACTCAGAATCACACAGGATGGCGGGGATACCACACACAGTTTGCCACATAGAAGACACCCACCTTACCTACACCTGCCAAATGCATCACTCTCTGGCTCCCTGCCTTTTTGTGTTTTTGGGTTGGGCGGGGGTGTAACTGTGGCCTACTGGTGCTCAAAGGCTCCTCCTATCTCTATACTCAGGAATCCCACTCCTAGAAGTGCTCCAGAGGACCATATTTACATTGTTTGCTTCAAGCATTTTTTGCTTATCCATCTGCCATGCAGACACATTGTCCATTCCATATCTTAACAACTGTGAAAACATTGCTTTGAATGTTGGGTGTACCAAACACCCTTTGCTCAATAACTTGGAACCCTTTTTCAGAATAAGGCCTAAATGAAGAATTGCATTTGTTGATGATGCCCAGAGCAAGTAAAGCTAGTCTCAGAATGGGTTTTGCTGTGAACCTGAGAATGATATTTGCAAGTGAAAGGTCTGTATGTAACCAGGATGTATGTAGGAAGAGGTGAGGTACACAATATCTAATGGTGCTATTCAGTGTCTGCAAACCTTCTGGCCCTTCTATTACAAGAGCCAGAATCTGAAATAACCAGAGTGCCCAAGTACAGATGTTGGATAAAGAAACACCTGTTTTTATACACCATTGGAATCTTTATACTTGTAACTGTCAGGAAAACTAAGTCTGTTAAATTTGCTATAAATGGATAGAGATGGAGAGGATCATGCTAGATAAAATTAAGCCCCAGAGGGAAAGGACAGTTATAGAGACAACTCTGCTTTTATTTATAGGATATAAAAAATAATTATAATCTTGTGCTCTAAGGCCAGGCCAAATCTTAGATCAAGTCTTGTCAATTGGGTGGAATCTGTGCAAGTGTGAGGGCAGGTTGGGAAGAGCAGAGGAACAATGTGCTAACAGTGTTGGAAATGGCCAAACCAGCTCAGGACCCCAGGCATTAGAAGTGAGCCAAGGGATAGCCATGTTAAACTCCAAAAGTAGCATGTATAAAACCACCGTGTGTAGAGGAGGATAAAGAGAGAAAAGAGAAATGAGAGAGAGGGAGGAGGAGGGAGAGAGAGGGAGAGAGAGAGGCAAAATGCCTGCCCAAGCAAAGGCAGGCTGGGGAGAAAAGGAGGAATCAGGACACTCATGGCCGGAAAATGGGGCACTAGGTGGAAGGGGATGGGGTCTTTGGAACACTG
>JAJIBD010029060.1:0-78281 GCA_021461705.1 Cryptotis parvus
ACTCCTGGCAGCCCTCAGGGGATCAGATAAGATGCCAGGGGATGGAACCGAACAGCCATGTGCAAAGCAAGCATCCTATTCCGCTGATTGTCTCTCTGAACTCTAGAACTTTTTCAACATTATGAAAATCAAGGTCAAAGTTAAGTCTTGGGCTTGATATAACACACTACCTAAAAAAAAAATAGGTCATGAGAATACTGTCATGTGGGCGTTGGAGATAGTCAGATAGTACATCTGGGAGGAAGCCTACCTTGCACACGTCCGACAGAGGTTGGATTCCTGGCATCTCGTGGTCCCCTGAGCACCGTTAGGAATAATTTGTGAGTATTGAGCCAGGAGTAACCCCTGAGCACCGCCAGGTGTGCTGCGTGCTCCCCAAAACAGAAAATACAGCCATATGAAACGCAGGAAAACGAATTCAAATGTCGAGGGCAGAATCTAAAGTCACCCCTGTTGTGGTATATTAATCATAACCAGATAAGGGCGCTGAGCCCGGGCGGCAGTGGGCAGCGGGGAGCCGGGGCTGCAGGGGCTGTTCCGCTCACTCCTGTCTGCCACCCCCAGGACGAGCTTTCATGATCCGGCGCCACAAGACCACCATCTTCACGACACCGAGGAGTCGAAGCACCGCGCTCGAGCTGCAAGAGCATGCCTCAGGGCCTCCTCACGCTCCTCTTGACCAGCAGCCGCCAGCAAGGACGACCAGCTTCTGGATGACGCCACAACGCTGGGCGAGTGTGGCTTCACCAGCCAGACAGCGTGGCCACAGGCCCCAGCCACAGTGGCGCTGGACTTCGGGCAGGTGACGCCTCGAGGCCTTGTGCCTGAGCCCCTTCTCCAGCCCCACCTGAGCCGCCGCATGTGACGAAGCCCCAGGTCTCAGGGAGCAGCGCCAATGAGCAAGCAGTGAGTGAGGGCCTCGTGCCCACCTGGGCCCCACCACCCCGCAATAAAAAGATTTGGGTGCCAAAAAAAATCAATACCAGATAAATCCAAGAGCAGGCTAGAGAGATCATTTGAGTGAGTTGCATACTGAGCTACATAAAATTACCTGTTTGGTTACACTGTGAAAAATGACAGTGGTTAAGGTAGGGTTAATTGGACAAGGGGAAGCACCATAGTTCTGAGAAATGATTACTTTCGGGGACTTGGGAGGTTGGACCACAGCTGATAGTGGTCAGGCTTTACTGGGTGTCAGCATCTGGGATGGGCCTCAGCACCACCAAAGAAGGGTGATAACAAAACTACAAAACTGAATGTTTTAATTTAGGGGATTGTCAAGCAGGCCCTGTAAGGACCACCCTGAGAGCCACCAGGTGTGCCTGAAAACACTCCCCCCAAAAAATTAAATTCTTAAGTATTTCCAGACTTTTAAAGTCATGTATGTTTTCTGATTTCCAATTATTAGTTCCTTTTTGTGTTTCTTTTTTGGGGGCATTCCCGGCAATGTTCAGGTGTTTCTACTGGCTCTGCATCAGGAATTACTCCTGCCTAGAGATGCTCTGGGGACCCTACAGATGCTGGAGATAGAACCCAGGTCGTCCGCAACAAGGCAAACACTGTACCAGCTGTACTAACGCCTCCGGCCCTATTAGTTCCATTTTAGTAAGCTATAGTGATGGTGCCATTTTCTTCTTAGTTCAAATTAAGATAAAGACATTCATAGAACTCCCCAAAGGATTAGAGTTGTTGGTTTATTTTCGTCTAATAGTTTATTTTTTAATTTTTTTATTTAAATAGCTGATTTACAAAGTTATTGGTGTGAAGTTTTAGGCACATAATGTTCTAGGCCCGTCCCAGTACAGCGTCCGACCTCCCTGTGCCGTGTCCCCGCTGCCTGCAGCCCACCACCTTGACAGGCATATTATACAGCTGGTGGTTGTGGTTTTAGATCATGTGTTCAGTGTGGTTGAGGCTGTTTGGGAATATGGTTCCTATGACTCCCCATGTCACCACCACCGGGCCAGGACCTGAGACGCAGCGCAGCCCATCTGGTCGAGGGTAAAGGAATGCAACTAACACGGGACCGACAGGGCCATGATTCCTCCAAAACAATCCCACGATTGTTAACTGGGATGCAAATTCCCTTTCTGGATATTACGCCCCAATGAACTAAAATCATAGACACAGACATTAGCAGAAATTACATTCACAGCAACATTCTTCCCAATAGCCAAAGAGATGAGACAACACAAATATTCGTTTAGACACAAATGGATAAATAAAATATGGTATTTAATGAGATATTATAGAACCTAGAAAAGGATGTTCTAACATACGCCTGCAATGTGGCCAGACTTTGAGAATACTGAACAATTCTACTGATGTAAATACTTACAGCCGTCAAATCCATAGACAAAGGAAGTAGAAAGACAGTCGCCAGGGCTGGGGAGGTGAGGAATGGAGAGTGATTATTTACTGGAAAGCATTGTGGGGTGGATGGTGGAAAAATTGGGTGATCATGGCACGATCTATGCCTTTTAAGCAAATGGCTCTGAGGGCCACATGCCCGCTCAAAGGGCTCGTGGGCAAGCTTCAGATGCAGGAGTTCTTGCCTCTCAACCTAGTGCATCTTGGTTCCTTGAGCACAGCTGGAAGTGACCCTGAGTACTTGAGCCCCTAAACACTACCAAGTAGGACCCTAGAAATGGTTCAGAGGTTGAATTTTATTTGCATTTCACCTCCATTAATACCTTCGGGTGCAACTCAGTGGTGGAATTCATGCTGAGAATGGATGAGTTCCTGAGTTCAATCCCTTCATAACAAACAGAAACATAATACAAATACTCTAAGGGCCAGGACCAAGCTAAGTGGGTGACACTTGCTTTGCATGCATGAGTCTCGGGGTTGAATCCCCATTAGTGAAAAACATAACACTCTTCCTCATCAGCTGATGTGTATGTAATAGTACATTGAGCCTTTAACTCTGAGAAGTCTTACTACTACTACTACTACTACTACTACTATTACAGATGAGGAGGCCCAGTGCATTGTGTATACAGATCATTCCAACTCACATCCCCCAAACAGCAACACGAGCAACTGAACCCATGTTTCCTCTCAACACAAGGTTCTTAGCCATGTTACCTGAAGCTGTTACTCTTCAAGTCCTCAGTATCTGCCTTACTTTCACTGATGTCTTCTGCCATTCTCTGTGGTTTTATTGTCATCAGTAATCAGCCTGACAATTTATAATCATGACTGTGCATGTATGCTATGATAATGTACTGGCTAATATGAACTATTATAAAGAAGATTACCAAGACCGAGTGTGGGATTTATAGGGTCAAGAATGGCTAGATACATTATGAAATTGGTCTATAAATGAATGGACATGGAGAGGATCATGCTGAGTGAAATTAGCCAGACGGTAAAGGACAGATATAGAATGACTGCATTTATTTGCAAGATATAAAAAAATAGCATGATACCAATATCCAAGGCCAGACAAGCCATGGATCAGGAGGTCTTGTCAGTGGGTAGAACCTACTGAAAATGTGTGGGAGTCAGAGGTTAGGTAATACAGAGATAAGAACACTGTACTAATAATTATTGTAAATGATAATATCAGCATAGAACTGAGCATTGAAAGTAGAAAAAAAAGATATACATGATAACCTCTAAATGTTTGTATTGCAAGCCACAGTGTGTAAGAGAAGGGAGAGAGAGAGAGAGAGAGAGAGCAGAGAAAAGAGAGAGAGAGAGAGAGGTGAAAATTGCCCGCCATAGATGCAGGCTGGGGGTGGGGGGGAATCAGGGAACATAGGTGGTGGGAAATGGGTATTGGTAAAGGGATGTGTGCTGGAACACTGTATGACCGAAACCCAAATATGAACACTTTTGTAACTGTATATCTCACGGTGGTATAATAAAAAAAAATTAAAAAAAAAAAAAAAAAGAATGACTTGATACCATGCCAGAAGCTACTGTTGTCCTCGGACCAGGAACAAACCCCGGATGGTAGTAGCCACTGAAGTCTCTGTTCACAGACGTTCTTCTCATCTCTGGGTACTGAAGTTGTTGGAAGGGACAAAACATTGGACACGGAGGCTAATTTCTAATTACATATGAGGAACATGGATGATGGTAAATTGAGCTGAAGACAGTACACGGGTCAGGATGCACGCTCCCCTGTGCCCAACTGGGGTTGGATCCCTGGCACAACAAGGCTTCCCAAGAATAGCTGGGTGCCACCCTGGAGGCCCCCTAAGCATGACCATGTGTCACTCTGTGGACCCTGAGAACCACAGAATCCGAAATCAGAACCATATCCTGAGGCCTGAGCCCTGAGCCAACCCAGGTGGCAGAGTAGTGCTGAGCCACCGAGGCTTGCGAGGATGCCAAAGCAATCCAAACCAGGTCATTTTAGAGGCGTCTGGCCAGGCTCAGGGTTAGGGTCTCCCTGCAGCAGGCACGGCAGGGGCCTGGCTCCCTCTAGCCCTGGCCACATGAGAACAAAAGGGCTGAGGGTGGGGAAACAGGAGTGAATAATGGCGCTGGTGTTGATCACCCACAAGCTGGGCTCGCTGAATACCATGTAGGTTGCCAAAACCGCAGAGAGAAGGTAGAAAGAGAAAAAGATGCCCACCAAGGCAAGAATCTTTTGGGCAGCTCTAGTCTCAGCAGAGGGTCTCTTGCACAGGGAGAGCCTCTGAATATACCAGACTTGATGACCATGTTGGTACAGGAGGAAGACCATGTACCCGCTGGCTGCAACCATGAGCCCAAAACCCAAAATGCTTTGAGGGGCCAAGACAGACGCCAGCAATAGGGATGTGGTTGGGTCGACCAGAGTAGTGGCACAGTACCCCAAGTCCTTGAAGTCTGTCCGGTTTGTGCTGCTTCCTGCTTGGGTCACGTACACACAAACAATGGAATTTACCAGCATATGCAAAACCCAGCACAGGGAAATGAAGAGACTGGCGTACCTGGATGCTTTCCTTTAAGTCCGGTCCACCTAGAGGTACTGGGACTTAGGGTGATGGCCTGATAGACGCTCAGCACACAGACTGCACTGAAGGACATGCCCCTGGCTACTCTGTGGACATAGAAAACAAGTTTGCATCCAGCATCACTCAGGAAGTGCTTCTGTCCCCAGGCGGTCATTGTGTGGGGACCCCTCTGGAAAGAATTGCCAAGAAATTGGCCAGAGTCAGGTGCCGGGTAACCAAGTCTGTGAACTTGAGCTTGCGGGCTCTGAAGTGAAGGATCACATTCTGACCGAGGAAAGTGATGTTTCCTAGGATTCCAAGCAGAGTCTGAGAGAAGGACACGGCCCCAGCAGCCACTTCCCAGGGGCTCATGCTGCCGCCAGCTCCCAAGGGTCAAGTTCCGGAGTTAGGAGGGGAGGCGCCACTCTGCAATGACAAGCGGGACATGCAGTGAGTGCATCAGAGGGGGCAAGTGTCTCTTCTGCTCTGAGATTCTGTTTCTTCATCCGTTTAGTTATGGGACTGGGGGATCAAACCCAGGGACCATCCATGCCTGGCTCTGCTTCACCACTAGATGCACGCTGACCCCACACCCTGCTGTCTCAGGAATGACTCCTGGCTCTGTGCTCAGGGATGACTCCTGGCTCTGTGCTCAGGGATGACTCCTGGCTCTGTGCTCAGGGATGACTCCTGGCTCTGTGCTCAGGGATGACTCCTGGCTCTGTGCTCAGGGATGACTCCTGGCTCTGTGCTCAGGGATGACTCCTGGCTCTGTGCTCAGGGATGACTCCTGGCTCTGTGCTCAGGGATGACTCCCTGGCTCTGTGCTCAGGGATGACTCCTGGCTCTGTGCTCAGGGATGACTCCTGGCTCTGTGCTCAGGGATGACTCCTGGCTCTGTGCTCAGGGGGTGACTCCTGGCTCTGTGCTCAGGGATGACTCCGGCTCTGTGCTCAGGGATGACTCCTCACTCTGCTCATGGCTCACTCCTGGTAGGGCTCAGGAGCCCTATGGGGTGTCAGGGAGCCAACTCAGGTCAGCCACATACAAGGCAAGTGCCTCACTTTCTGTCTTATCTCTCCAGCCCTGACCCTTTTGTTTTTAATCGAGCACTAACACAAGGTACATCTGAATATGCAACTGACAAAAAAAAACTTTTGGTGAAGTCCACAATTATATTGCAGGAAATAGAAGGAAACATAAATATTGGAGGAAATGTCTGTTGTCAGCAGAGACAACACCAGCAGGAGTTGCTAGTGCACACATTAAACATGTATGTCCAGCATAAGGGGTAGAACTTTCTCTGACAGCCTTAACCTCTCAGACATTCTGTGGCTTTTCTTTATTCATCCTCAAAGAAAAAGAAAAAAAAACCTTTCTGTTCCTTTATTCATCAGCAAATGAAAAGGGATTTTATACCCACCCCACTGAAAACAGTGCCTAGGGTCCTTGTCGGGTGGAGGAATTTCACAATTATAGAGGGTCATCTCAGATTACACAAGCTCTAGGGAAAAACATCTAACCTCACCCACACTGTAGCTGATGCAAAATCATATTTATTGATCTGTTTTTAAGGAGAGTTAAGTATGCAGTTCAAGACGATTTAACCAGCTACAGTAAAGCATACTTCACGTCATCAGGGATTGGCATAAAATTAAGAATCTTGTTCTCTTTCCTCAAGTCAGCCCGCTGGATGTTGCTTCTATACTCGGGGAGCAGAGCAGGGGGCCACTTTTTTCCAGAGGGGAGTCTACCTGCCTAAACGAGCCCCTCCAAGGCTCCTGCTAGACACCTGTCTTTGCAGTGACTTCTCGGGGTACTCACCAGAATCCTTTGCTGCCATCTCTGAGGCCTCAGTGCAAAGATGCCAGCGTGTGTGAGCGAAAAGAGAGCCAGGCCCAAGATAAAGCAGCGTCCTTCTGGTGACCTCACCTCCCCCAGAACCGCAATTAGCCTTTCACTGGGCCCGGCAGTGACAGCGCCCCTAGGGCAGCGGCCTACCAGGGATCAAATCATCCTGGTCCCCAACTATGAGGAACAATTAATTGTCTACTAGGATCTCTGTGGAACTGTCTGGGAGCAGCTTTGGCCAGACCATGTGGGATTTGCCAAGAGAGAAGAAGGAAACGCTGAGGGCTAAGCCATGAGGGACTCAGAGCAAACTTGTGTCTCCCTGGACCTGCTGCCAGCCTGGAAGTTCTATACAAAACTTTTCATTCTTTGCCACCTATGGACATCCCCCCAAGCTGCCAGACCACAGGCTAAGTTCCAGGAGGAAAATGAGATGAACCACAGAAACTGAGAAGTATGTGTACTCCTGGGTGAGAGCAATGGGGGAAGCCTGACCTTGACAGTGAAGCCTGACCTTGACCAGAAGCTTCACATGATCTGTCATTGCATGAACAAAGTATTGGGTTACCCAGCGGGGAGAAGAAACAACTTTTGCGTGCCAATGGATTTCAAATAATGTGTACTCTACTCACCACCGACATGTTTTAAAATAGGAAACTAAAACATACCCAAGCACAACACAGTCATCAGTTAGCCCATAGATGGTCAAATTTCCCCTTAGGTGATTTGTAAAGTTGATCTGATTTCATTATGGAGGAGTGCATTCAATACACACCAGATATTTTCCTCCTTCACTTGATCACTTGAATCCCGTTATTCATCGATTTGCTCGAGTGCGGCGCCAGTAACATTTCCATTGGACCCTATCAAGTGCCAATGTAGCCCAATGGCATCTGGTTGATTCAAGAATATAAAGAGCCTCAAACCGTTCCTTCAGGGTCTTGACAAGGAAGTCTGACCATCTTGTAGGTGGGCGGCCACGTGATCTTTTGACATCCCGTGGGATCCAGTCTGTAATGGTTCTAGTCCAGCGGTTGTCTCCAAATCGCATTACATGTCCAGCCCATCTGATTTTCGATGCCTTGGCAAACGAGACAGCGTCCCTGATTCTGGAAGAGCGACAGAGGTCAGAACTCCGGATTCCTTCTCTCAGTTGAGTGAGGCGTGATATTCCAAGCATAGATCTTTCGATTCCTCTCTGGGAGACCCAAATAGCATTCTCATCCTGCAGAATGAGGATCCAGTAACAGAAATGTTTATTTTCCTCCTTAATTTTTTTTTTTTTTTTTTGCTTTTTTGGGTCACACCCGGCAATGCTCAGGGGTTTCTCCCTCACTGCACTCAGGAATTACTCCTGGCGGTGCTCGGTGGATCATATGGGATGCCGTGGATCGAACCCAAGCTGCATGGGCTGGCCGCGTCCAAGGCAAACGCCCTACCTCTGAGCTATCGCTCCGGCCCCTTTCCTCCTTAATTTTATACACCTAAACACATACCTTTCCTGCGTCCATTTTTTTGTCTATTTTGCCTGTTCCTTCCAGCCCCCCATCAATAAATTCTCATTTAAAAAATTGCAAATTAGTTATTCCTTAGGTGAAAATAATCCCAGTGTTTTCGAGAATCTTTTAGAGTCTTTATGTGTTTTTTACAACATTCAGATGTGGAAAATTAGAAAACCAAAATATATGAAATTTTTTCAATAGAAAGTTTACTCTCAGAGCCGGAGTGATAGCACAGCGGGTAGGGACGTTTGCCTTGCAAGCAGCCGAACCGGGTTCGATCCCAGGCATCCCATATGGTCCCCCAAGCACTGCCAGAAGTAATTTTTTGAGTGAACAGCCAGGAGTAACCCCTGAGCATCGCTGGGTTGGACCCAAAAAGCAAAAAAAAATAAATAAACTAATTTAAAAAAAAGACTCGATCCCATCCCAGCAATGGACTGAATGAGGATTTCAAATCCATGTTGTCTGTTGCAGAGACAAGCCTCTTTGAGCCGGGGATGTCCCAAAAAGGCCAGATTCTTTCAACTACTCAGTATCTGCACTTTGTTTGTGAGCATCTTTCTAGATCCTTAAAATGGGTTACAGTCATACGTGATTATGCTTATGATAACTGTTGGGGGTTTTGTTTCATTATATGTATTTTTATTGAGATCTTGTCACTTGTCTTCCCGTTGATCATCAATTCGCTCGAGCCGGCACCAGTAACATCTCCATAGGTCCTGTCACATGCTAGTGTAGCCCAAGGGCATCTGCTCGCTGCAGGAACATGAAGAGCCTCAAACCATTCCATCAGGTCATGGGAATGAGGTCTTAATTGTTACTGGTACTTGGCATATCAAATACGACACAGGTAGCTTGCCAGGCTCTGCCGTGCGGGTAGCATACTCTTGTAGTCACCTCTCATCTTGAGCATTTATTGATGACAACCTGGACTTATGATCAGCTCTTCACACACATACACCCCTTTATGCCCCAGAGCTGGTTATTTTTCACAGGGGAACCCCCCTCCCGCTCGGTCTGGGGAGGGGCCCCTTGGCGTGGAAGAGAGTCCCAGGGTAAGCCTGCAGCAAGTTAGTGCTGTGAGGTCACTAACAAGGGCCTTCCCCCATGGGTGGACTGGGGCAGCCTCTGGAAGTTGACAAGTCACAGATGTTGCCCCTCTGGGGCCCCCACAGCCCAGCCTGGGGAGTGGCTCTGAGACTGACTGGCAGCTTCTGGGGGAAGCAGAAGGAGGGGCCACAGGTGTACATGGGAGCTGAGGGACGCTGCGGCCACCCGACAGCACCCACTGCACTGTACAGTGTCCAGCGCCTTCTGGCTCCTCACAGATAGGGCAGGCCCCAGACAGTTCACCAGAGAGAGCAGGACACACACGTGTGCACACGTGTGCCATGAGGAGACTCCCGTGCAGTGAGGGGGAGAGCCCGCTCTGACAGAATATCTCAATCACCATGAGCTCCTGCAGCTCTGCCGATCGATGCGGCAATTAGATTTTATCAGCCGCCACCTCCACACTGAACCCTGCCGCAACCCCAGCCTGTCCAGGCACAGGCATGTATCGAGATCTACGATATACAAATGTATATTTAAGATGTTCATTTACCGATTACCTTATAATCATCCAAGGTATAGTAGCCAAGATGGTGCTGAATTTCCTGAGATAACGTTTTGTTGTTATGAGGAGTCCAGAAGACCCATTGCCTGTTAGTTAGAAACATAAGTAAAATGCCATAAACTACTGAAATAATTACAATAATGTAACAAAGACTAGAAACAGAACAGAAGTAAGAGATAAAGATATTTTAGGTTAAGACTATAATTATTAATTACACAGCAATTGTTTGTTAATAGTGAGCTACTAAAAAAGATTAGAAATCTATTAAAATACCCTAAAATAAATGTTACATCTAAGAGCTATGGAAGGGGGCCAGAGCAATAGCACAGAAATAAGGGCATTTGCCTTGCACACAGCGGACCTGGCTTCAATCCTGGCATCACATATGGTCCCCCAAGCACTGCCAGGAGTAATTTCTGAGTGCAGAGCCAGAGTAACCTCTGGGCATTGCCAGATATGACCCCCAAAAATTCATAATAATAATAACAATAATAATAATCTCTCCGTATATGGTCTGTGTTTAGAATATGAGCCCCTTAGAACTAATAGTTTGATCAGAAGAGAAAAATACTACTTGATATACCTAAAAGGCAGATGCTTCTGAAGTATTTTCTTAAGTGCCTGTACTGGTATGCAGCCTGCATTGCTCTTGAGAACTGCCCCTGAGTTTCTGATGTATAGAGAGCTACCTTCTGTTTTTCATTTGTAAGTGAATCCACTTTGGGAAAAGAAGACATGAGTGTGTTCAGTTTCCATGCTTGTACACCTGCCGAGGGGTGTTATAATGTGATAGTGATATAATCTGTCACTTATGGCCTTTAAAATCAGGAGTAATCTCTTTGCCATGGTTGGAAACTATAAATTAGACTCCCCTAGTTTGGCCATCATGTCCCCCAGTTTTCTAGATTAATCTATCAATTTTATAGCCTAGCACATTTTTAATATTTACTTTATTTAAACACTGTGATTTACAAAGTTGTTCACAATACAATTGTTTCAGGTATTCGATATTCCTACACCAATCCCACCACCAATGTGCCCTTACCACCCCCAAAGTTCCTAGTTTCCCATCCATCCCCAAGCCTGCTCCCTTAGCACGCCCTAATTAATTAACCTTATATTACCCTATCTTGCTTTTTTGTTTGTTTGTTTGTTTGTTTTATTTGTTATGTTTTGCTGAGTGAGGTTCAATGGTTACTCCTGGCTCTGCACTGAGTGAGGTTCAGTGGTTACTCCTGGCTCTGCACTCAGGGAATTAATCCTGGCGGTGCTTGGGGACCATAGAGGATGCCAGGAATTGAACCCCAAACAGCTGCTTCAGGGCAAGGCAAATACCTACTCACTGTACTATCACTCCAGCTCCTCTACTCAATTTTTAACAAAGTTGTTCACATTAATTTGTTACAGACATTCAATATTCTTTTCCTTTATTTTTTTTCCTTTTTGGGTCACTCCTGGCAATGCTCAGGGGTTTCTCCTGGCTCTGCACTCAGGAATTACTCCTGGCGGTGCTCAGGGGACCATATGGGATGCCGGGGATCAAACCCGGGCCAGCATGGGCCGGCTGTGTGCAAGGCAAACCTCTATCCACTTGGCTATCGCTCCAGCCCCGAGACATTCAATTTTCAACCCCAATCCCATCACCATTGCACCCACCACCATTATTTCCAATTTTCCCAACCAGCACTTATGCTGTCCTTGTAGCAGACCATCAATAACTTATTTTATATTGCTTTTCATAGATACTTTGCTAAAAATTATCAAGAAATGTTTTCTTGGCACTGATTTTCCCACATGTTCCATTTATGTGCTTTCTCTCCTTTGTGAACACCCTGAGTCCTACCAGGTTGGGGTGCTGATCAAACTCTCTGCCACATTCCATGCAGATGCAGGGATTCTGCACAGTATGGATCTTCTTGTGCTGAGAGAGATGGGAAAGGAATCAAGAGATTTTTCCACACTCACCGGTAAGTCACCGCACTGGTAAGGTTACTTTCCAGTATGGATTCTCTTATGAACACGAAGTTTGGAATGTTTTACCAAAGCTTCATCACATATGTACCATTTGGATGGTTTTTCTCCAGTAGAATTACATGATCCTCCTTATGTTTTGATTTTTGAGTAAAAACTTCCCACAGACATCTTGTTTGTTTGATTTCTCTCCTGGATGAGTATTCTGAGGAGTAGTGAGCCCTGAGCTCTGGTTCAGTGGTTTTCCACCTTTGTACATTCATAAGGTTCCCTTGGGGGGTCATCTTCTCTTCACTAAGGTCTGAATGGTTCTCAAAGACTTTATTCCAGTCACTACATTTGTGTGTTTTCTCAGGAGTATGAATTCTCTGGAGTTTAACAAGTTTTGAAGACTGGGTAAAAGTTTTCCCATTCTCATTACCTTTGTAGGATTTCTCTGCAGCAGGCATTTTTCTGATACATGCAGGGTGTAAATTTCTACAGTAGGCTTTGGCACACGTGTTATATTTACATAATTTCTCTCCTGTGGGGATTCTCTGGTATCTAATGAGGTGTGAACGTCATATAAAGCCTTTGCTATGCTTGAGAGGTCTCTGTACAGAATGAATTCTCTTATAATCCCTGAGGTCTGAGACTTTGCAAAACGTCTTTCCACAATCAGTACATTCATGACATTTTTCTCTTGCCTGTGATCTCCTCTCCTGTGTTGGGTATTTTAATATTTTTAGTGTTATTACAGATATTTTTGGCAATTGGAAGAACTTTTATAAGTAAAAAATTGAGGTAACAATTTAAAAGACTGGGGCTGGAGTGATAGCCCAGCAGGTAGGGCGTTTGCCTTGCATGCAGCCGGCTTGTGCCAGCCTGTGTTTGATCCCTGCTATCCCATATGGTCCCCGAGCACCGCCAGGAGTAATTCCTGAATGCAAAGCCAGGAGTAACCCCTGAGCATTTCCGGTGTGACCCAAAAAGCAAAAAAAAAATTTAAAGACTGCTTGAATTGATTTGTTTTCATACAGTTTCTCAATCTGAAATCTATGTGACTCAGCCTGGTATGCTGAAAAATTAAATCCAATTCTACTTACATACTTGCTTCAAGCATCATTTATGATCTTTCAGCTTTAACAAACTTCTAGAAAATGTCTTATAATGCATAAAATACTGGCATGTATTATCTTTTCCATGAACAATTTTCTTTTAATGAAATTTCCCTGAGGATTCATACTGTGGTGTTTTCTATGCATGAGAATTTTGTTACAGGTTAAAGGCATTTCTCTGTAATTTGGGACATCATATCCCCATTCATAGATTTTTCTTGAGGTCCAAATCCTTAATGCCAGAGCTTTTATTTATTTTTTTTTTTTTGCTTTTTTTGGGTCACACCGGCAATGCTCAGGGGTTTCTCCTGGCTCTGCACTCAGGAAATTACTCCTGGCGGTGCTCAGGGGACCATATGGGATGCCAGGAATCGAACCCGGGCCGGCATGGGCCGGCTGCGTGCAAGGCAAAAGCCCTACCTGCTGGACTATCGCTCCGGCCTCTATTTGTTTTATTTTTAACTTTATTTAAATGCTGTGATTTACAAAGTTGTTCACAGTACAGTTGCTTCAGGTATTCAATATTCCAACACATGACCCACCACCAATGTGCCCTTACCACCACCAAGACCCTAGCTTCCCACCCACCCCCATTTCTGCTCCCTTAGTAGGCACTAATTATATTGCTTATTATAACATGTATCTCATAACGTTATTGCTAAAGTCATGACCTATTTACTGAGCTGTTACACGTGAATTGTGTCATCGGCGTTATTGCTTTCACTTACTAAACTTACTAAACTTAGTGGGCTTCAACGTAATTCTTTAACAAAGCTGATCATGCGAACTTCTTACAAATATTCAATATTCAACCCCATCCACCACCATTGCAACTTCCCACCACCATTATTTCCTATTATCCAAACCATTTTTAAGCCTGCACCTAAGCAGACTCTCAGTTATTTATTTTATATTGCTTGTTATAGCTAATTTGCTAAAAATGACCAAAAAATGTTTTCTTAGAAAAAAGTTAGTGAAGGTTCTTCAACCTCACCATGAAGTCATTGAGCCATTAAGTCCTTATATAAGAAATTACTGATACAGATACAAAGACAATCCACAGAGTGGGAAAGGATATTCACCCAATACCGTCCCCCCCCCACACCGCCACCGCCCGGCTTCAGCGATCCGACCCACCGCGGACCCTGCGTTTCTCTGTCTCCAACTTTCCACGCGTCTTTTTTATTTTTTCATTTTGGGTCACACCTGGCAATGTTCAGGGGTTACTCCTGGCTCTGCACTCAGGAATTACTCCTGGCGGTGCTCAGGGGACCAAATGGGATGCCGGGGACCCGAACCCGGGTCGGCGCGCATGCAAGGCAAACGCCCTACCTGCTGTGCTATTGCTCCGGCCCCCCCACGCGTCATTTCTGCGTCCTCCGCTCCCGGCCCCAGTCCTGGTCCCAGCCCTTCCCCCTGCAGGGCTGCTTCGGGCCGCGGGGCCAGGAAGCTGTTTGGGGCAGGAACCCGAAGAGGACAATGGCGTCCCCTGCCGGCCCAGCGGCCACCACACTTGGCTAAAGGCCATCCCACCTGCCAGGTGGCCGCCTGCGTGGCCTCGGGAGCACTGCGGGGCCGCGGACGCGATCAGGCGAGGCGGGCCGCGGGCGGGGCCTGGGCCCCTGCCGGAGACAGGGAAGGGCCGGCTGCTGACATTGCGGGGGATGGGCTGGGGAGGTCCCTGGCGGGCTCCAGGGCCAAGGCCGCGTCATCGTGGGCAGCGGGTCCCGCCCGTTTGACCTGGGATTTCCGTCTGTTTGTCCTCACGCCGTGGGCCGTGGGGGTCCTTCCTCGCCGTGGCACTGGTGATGAACTGTGCGGGTCAGTCCATTGGAAAAGGACGTGCTCCCTCTTACAGCGCGAGACACGCTCCCACACGCACCCAAAAACAGACGTACACACATGAACACACATGTTCCAACTCCTTGGAACTCGGCCCAGAGCTGGAGCTGCCGAGTGTAGGTGCTGGAACCTGGAGCGCCACCTGCCGATCACGTGGTTTCCCGCACACTGCCGCGGAGCTCAGCGGTGTCTTGCGCTCCGTGTCCTTGGCAGGGTGAGCGAGCGGTGGAGGGAGAGGGGCGCCCGAAGGGGCCGGGGCAGGGGCACAGATAGGACCTGGCGGTGGGCATGAACATTGCCCCTGGAAACAAAAGCTTCCGCTTTGCACCGAGGTCGATTATTTTCTTCCACCCTCCCACCCCGTTTAAAATTATATTACTCTAATTCACACTTCTTGAAACCAATGGTCCTGAATGGCATCTTATATGTTGCTGGAGATACTGATTACTAACTAAACGGGCCGTTTCACTTTTTCCATCGTTGTTCTTAGTTTTCCGGAAGAGTATTCTTTTACTAAAAAGAGGATATTTTAACCTATCTTTTTGTTTGCTAGCTGTTTTAAATGTTTTAGATCATGAACAGAAAATGAGGTCAAATGACTTGCTTTTTTTTTTTTTTTTTTTTTTTGTGGGGGGAGTCACACCTGGCAATGCTCAGGGGTTACTCCTGGCTCTGCACTCAGGAATTCCTCCTGGCGGTGCTCGGGGGGACCATATGGGATGCCGGGAATCTACCCGGGCCGGCACAGGCCGGCCGAGTGCTAGGCAAACGCCCTACCCACTGGGCTATCGCTCCGGCCCCTTGCTTTTGCTATTAATTGATGAAATTTTAATTTTTCAATCGTTCAAGGCAGGACGGAGGCTTGTGTGAATAATAAATGCCAATGACAAAACTACTCCCTGTTAGTAACTTCATTTACATCCTAATGTCTTACACTCGATGCATGCCAGCAAATTGTTCCTTTGCTGTGCCCTGTGGAAATTCTGAAAGTCACAGTCTTGAACATTTGAGACTAGGTTTGTTTCACCTGCCAGGAGCGAATGGATCAATGTCCACACCTTGATTTTAAAGACATGAAATGTGCAGCTAGTGCATCGTTTCAAAAAGCTGTGTGTTTCTTCTTAGTGTGCAGAGAAAACCTCTGTCAGATGGAGTCACAGCTCAAAATAACAAAGGTCCAAGAAAAAAACAGGTTTAAGGACTTCTACGAACTGGAATCAGGTGGAAAGAACCAAGTTCAGTGGAACAGCTGTAAAGAGATACAAAGTATCTCTAAAACAATGTATACTCTAAAATAGAGTATCTCTAAAACAGAGTTCTCTAAAATAAAGAGAGACACCAAGTATCTCTGAAACAAAGTGACAGAGTATCTCTAAAAGGAAGATTTCTAAAACAAAGTGACAAAAAGTATTGTAGGGGCCAGAGCCATAGCCCAGCGGGTAGGGGCGTTTGCCTTGCCTGTGTTGGCCCGGGTTCAATCCCCAGCATCCCATATGGTCCCCCGAGCACCGCCAGGAGGAATTCCTGAGTGCAGAGCCAGGAGAAACCCCTGAGCATTGCCCAAAAAGCAAAAAAAAAAAAAAAAAAAAAAAAGTATTGTAGCTAAATAGATTAAGCACATATGATGGAGGGGGACAGCACAGTGGGTAGAGCATTGGCCTTGCACACGGCCCAACCAGGTTTGATCCCCAGCATCCCATATCATCTTCCGAGCACCACCAGGAGTAATTCCTGAGTGCAGAGCCAGGTATAACCCCTGAGCATTAACAGATGTGACCCAAAAAGCAGACAAATAAAAGCACACACCATGCAGAGAAGTACACACCCTGTTTTAATCCCTTCACACCCTGTGTGATTGACTCCCACTAAGTTCACTCCCTACTTTCCCCTAATTTAAATATCCCTTTCAACCTAAGAGTGAGATATTCCCCCAACCTCACCAGTGACATCAAAAAGTATCTCTCAAACAAAGTTTTCTAAAACAGAGTGACTCCAAATATCTCCAAAACAAATATTCTGGTACAAGCTCAAGTGTATTTCAGAAACCACAGCTTGTGTGTTGAGCCTGTTACCTTGGAACAGCTAGCCAGATCATGAATTTCCCAAAAAATCAGAATCCCCAATTAATACTTCCTGCCAGAGTAGCCAAGTTCAAGCCCAGGTATGCGGCTCTCAGAGGCCGAAGTCACCGGGCGTTCGTTGAGGTGGAGTTGGGGTCCCCATTCCCCTCTCTGCCCAGTCCTGTTCGTGGTCCTGCCCACGACTACCTCAGCGCTATCAGCCATCATGCAGAGACTCAGATGCATGGGGAAGAACTGCCATCTGGCTCTCCCCTATCTCAGCTGACTATGAGGCTCCCTGGAGGAAGATGGGTTTTTAGAGTTGGCCCATCACCTCTTTAGGGCCTCAGAAGCACCCGGATGAGTCTTGCTCACCATAATAGCCTCCTTTTTCGTCTTTCCAACACTACAGCTCATCGGAACCTTCCCAAGAGGCAGTGATCACAAGACCAGCTCAGCAGAGTAGCCAAGTTCAAGCCGAGGTAGGCGGCCCTCGCAGGTGGAAGTCACCCGGCGTTCTTTGAGGTGGAGCTGGGGTTCCCATACTCTCTCTGGCCGGTCCAGGAGACCTGGTGGCCCCGCCCACCAACTACCTCAGGGCAATCAGCCATCATGCAGAGACTCAGATGCACTGGGGAGATCTGACATCCGGTTCTCCCTGAGTTGACTGATTACAGTACATCA
Organism: Cryptotis parvus; assembly: GCA_021461705.1. NCBI lineage: Eukaryota > Metazoa > Chordata > Mammalia > Eulipotyphla > Soricidae > Cryptotis > Cryptotis parvus. The sequence continues at coordinate 17,554 of JAJIBD010029060.1, forward strand.
AACTAGTGGAACCAGTCATGTTCTAGAATATATTGCAATCCACAATGTGTAAGAAATGGAATGAGGTGAGAGAGAGAGAGAGAGAGAGAGAGAGAGAGAGAGGAAGCAACCTGCCATGGAGGCAGGCTGCAGGGGTTGAAGGGAGGTGGGGACATTAGTGATGGGAAATGGGCACGGGTGGAGGGATGGGTGTTGAAACACTCTAGAACCAAAACTCAAACATGAACATTTTGTAACTTTTTATATAACGGCATCACTGTATCACTGTCTTCCCGTTCATCATCGATTTGCTTGAGCGGGCACCAGTAACATCTCCATATGTCCTGTCTCATGCAAGTAGAGCCCAAGGGCACATGCTTGCTCCAGGAACATAAACAGCCTCAAACCCATCAGGTCATGGGAATGAGATCTATAATTGTTACTGGTATTTGGCATATCAAATACGACACAGGGAGCTCGCCAGGCTCTGCCGTGAGGGTATCATACTCTTGTAGTCACCTCTAAATCCAACATTTATTGATGAACTGCGCCGGGCTGTGATAGGCTGGTCTGCTGGGTGGAGTTCTGAGGAGGGGGAAGTCCTGATATGAAAAATGGAGGCCTTCATGGAGTGGGGGGTCATCTGGCTTATTGTGAGGCTCTGCAAGGGTGGCGGGCCAGGGCTAGAACCCGCCATCACTCCCCGGTGCCTCGTGAGCAGCTGGGCACAGGGAGAGCCAGTAGCAGCTCTGCCCCATGTCTGTGAATCTCTGGATCAGCATACCTGGGCAGGATTTTAAAAGGACTGCTGCAGGGTGGATCTCGATGAGCCAGGCTGTGGTAGGCTGGTCTGCTGGGTGGAGATCTGACAAGAAGGAAGTCCGGATGTGGAAAATGGAGGCCCTCATGGAGTGGGCTTGTTGTGAGCTCTGCTGGGGTGACATAATAAAATATTTTTTTTAATTTTCCTTCCATTTTTTTTCAAATTTTATTACACCACTTTTAGACATACAATTGCAAGATGCTCATGTAGAGTTATGGTTCTACAGTGTTCCACACCCATCCCTCCACCCGAACCCATGTCCCATCACCAATGTCCGCACCTCCTTCCCCCTCCCACACCACAACTACTTGGCGGGTTCTGTATGTCTTTTCTCTCCTCTCTATCTCTCCCTCCCGCCAAACTTTCCTACACATCATAGAATGCAGTGCATTAAAGGACATAACTGTTTCCACTAGTTTCATGGACCGCGCCGCTGAGACTTAGGAGCCTCATGGTCAGCATCTGGACAGCGAAGGTGGCAACTAGTGTGGTGGGCAAGTCTCATGCGGCTGCTTCCGGGACCCCCAGAGGTGATGGGCAAACTCCCAAACCCATCTGTCCTCCTGGGAGCCCCATGGTCAGCTGGGCCTGGGGCGAGCCGAGTTCCAGCTTCCCCAGGCAAGTGTGAGGCTCTTCATGCTATGGCTGGTCTCCCCAGGGCAGCTCCTGGGTGGGGCCACAAGGCTCGGCCAAAATGGAGGGCCGGCCCGGCTCCACCTGACGGATTCCCAGTGATTCCCGCTTCTGGGAGCTGCCTACCTGGGCTCGAACTCCTTTTGCTCGGTTAATCTGGTCTCGAGTTAGCATCCCTCCCGGGTGGGCTGATTATGTTGCAGCATCCAGACAGCGAAGGTGTCCTGCCAATTTTTTTTGGATCTATTTGTAATTTGCTAACAGGGAAAGTACAGAGCAACCCGCTCTGGTTGGGACTCTGAAAGTGTTATTTTAAGCTCTGTTATCCTGGAGATCTTAGGACCAATCATGATGTTTGGGAAATAGTAGAGCAGGTGGTAATACAAAGCAAGTTTGTATTTAAAATGACAATTCACTTGGGACCAGAGTGAAGGTGTTTACCTTGCACACAGCCATCCCAGATTCGATCCTGACATCCCATATGGTCCTCGAGCACCGCCAGGAGTAATTCCCAGGAGTAACCCCTGAGCATTGAGGGGTATGACCCCAAAAAAAGCAAAAAAATAATAATAATAAAATAAAATGACAGGAAACAGAACTGGATAAACTGTACAGCAGGTAGGAAGTTTGCCTTAAATACGGCTGACCCGGGTTTGAGCACCTACACACCAAGTGGCTCCCAAGCGCCACTAGGAGTAATTCCCAAGTGCAGAGCCAGGAGTAACCCCTGAGCATTGTGAGGTGTGGCCACACAGGGGGAAAAAGTCAAGAAATTTGTTTAGTCCAATCTTGAGAGAACTGTAAGAATTCAACCATGTTTTAATTATTTTGATCATGCATGTTTCTTTTCCTTTCTATTGTTTTGTTTTGTTTTGCTTGGGGGCCAATCCAGGAGTGCTAAAGGTTTATTCCTAGCTCTATTTAAGGATTATCTCTGGCGGTGCTCAGGGACCACAGTGGGGCATATTCTGAGAAGTGCCAATTGGAAGCTCAATTCCTAGACTTTTTAATAATGTCCATATTATTTTCCAAAAAGGTGGGACCAGTCAGTATTCCCACCTGCAGTGAAAGTCCCTCTCTCTCTCTTTCTTACTCTCTCTCTCTCTTTCTCTCTCTGTCTTGGGGCAACTCCCATCTACCTGCCATCATGGCATGTTGGTCTCTCTCTATCTCTCTGTCTCTGTCTCTGTCTCTATCTCTGTCTTTCTGTCTGTCTGTCTCTCTCTATCTATCTCTCTCTCTCTCTCTCTCTGCATCCACACCAGCTTTGGTTGCTTTTGCATTTTTCAATGTGGCACTGGGAAGTCTTAAGTATAAAATACTGAGCTGACTGAGGAGCTAGTGTGCATGCGTCACATGCCAGAGACCCAGGTCAAACCTTGAGTACTGCCAGGAGCAAACCCTGAGCACTATGCGAGCATCTCCAGAAATAAAATGAGGGAAATCAGAACAAAGTGACTCAGCAGCTCTTAGAACTTTGCCAGTCATTCAGTTCAAATTTAGTCCTGGTAATTATCTTGTTTACAATCTTTTTTGTTTCTGCCACAGTCTGTGAGTTTTGCAGACTCACAGACATGGGGCAAAGCTGCTACTTGCTCTCCCTGTGCCCAGCCACTCACGAGGCGCCCGGGAGTGATGGCGGGTTCTAGGCCTGGCCCGCCACCCCAGCAGAGCCTCGCAACAAGCCAGATGAACCCCATTCCATGAGGGCCTCCGTTTTCCATATCCGGTCTTCCCCCTCCTCAGATCTCCACCCAGCAGACAGCCCAGCTAGCGCGACCATTTGTGACCTCGCGGTTTATCAATAAATGCTGGATTCAGAGATGACTACAAGAGTATGCTACCCACACGGCAGAACTGGGAAGCTACCTGTGTCGTATTTGATATGCCAAATACCAGTAACAATTATAGACCTCATTCCCATGACCTGATGGAATGGTTTGAGGCTCTTTATGTTCCTGGAGCAAGCAGGTGCCCTTGGGCTCTACTTGAATGAGACAGGACATATGGAGATGTTACTGGTGCCCGCTCGAGCAAATTGATGATGAACAGGAAGACAGTGATACAGTGATAAAATCTTTTTGACTATTCCTATTTGTTGGTTACAGGATTTTTAGCCAAAACAATATTACTGTAATACTACAGTACTTAGTGGTATTTGTGTAAGAAAAAATTAGTTTTAAATTATTTTAATTTTTTAATTTAAATAACAGTTTAGAATTTGAATTATGGGCATAGAGGGATAATGCAGCAGGTAGGCTGTTTGCTTTGCATGAAAATGAGCCAGTTTCGGGCCAGAGAGATAGCCCAGTGGGTAGGGCGTTTGCCTTGCATGCTGCCGGCCTGTGCCGGCCTGGGTTCGATTCCCGGCATCCCATATGGTCCCCGGGCACCGCCAGGAGTAATTCCTGAGTGCAGAGCCAGGAGAAACCCCTGAGCATTGCCGGGTGTGACCCCCAAGAAAAAAAATAAGCAAAAAAAAATGAGCCAGTTTTGAATTCCCTACATCCTAAATGGACCCCCAAACCCAGAGTCAGGAGTAACTGCTGAGCATCACTGGCCCCCAAAAAACACAAAATAAAATAAAATACTCAGCAAACAAAACCAGGATTAACATTGAAATTACAACACTAGGCAAACAATATTTAAAGACTTTAATTTCATTTCACACACAAAATATACATACTATGATGGCACATTTTAAAAACCCAGTACAGAGAAATATGCCAACAAGAAATATGTAAAATCCCAACAAATATCTGGCTAGATCATTTGTCCATTATTGGAATCAATAAAGCAAAAACAAAGAATCCCACAGGTAAAATACATTTCCTACATCTTAAGTTTTCTGTAAAGCTGCAGAAAAGCCAAAGCAGCTCACAGCGATTTCTTCACAATTTTGCCCAGCTGAAACTACACGATGCCCAGCGCTACTGCAGGGGAGCCAGCTGGCATCGGCATCGTCCTCAGGAGCAGAACCCACACGAGGGAGGCTCCAGCCACTCGCACTGTGTGGCGCCTCCTCCAGGGACCCCCAGGCACAGCACCAGGTGCGCCCCAGACCCAGCAAAATAACTGGAGCACCCTTGGTGCTACTCCTGAGACCAACGGTGGCAGGAAACGCAAGTGCTGGCCACGGGGTCCCAGAAGCTCAGGGTCCCACCAGAGTCTGCTGAGTCCCTTCCCAGCAACGGATCACCCCAGTCCTCTTGGTCATCACAGGACCGCATCCAGCAGGTCCTGCTTTCCTTCTGGAAGCTTCTGAGAAGTCACAGGCAGGACTCTGGGGCCCTGGGGGTGCCAGCTGGAGCCTAGTGCGAGCCGGCATCACGTCCTGCCTCTGCCTGGTGCGGCCAAGGGGGCCCCCTCACTCTTGGGGGATGAGCTGGGCAGATCAGCCCCTGGGAACTGGGCCACCATCCAGGCCTCGGCGGGAAGGCGTAGGCCGCCTGGCTGGCCATGGAGTAGAGGGTCTGCACCAGGCCTGAGAGGGGCGCCCGGAGCCGGGCCAGGTGCTCCCAGGAGAGGGGGTGCGGAGCTGCTGCCTCTGCAGCTGCACCACGTCCTCGCACACGGCCTGGGACAGGCAGCGCAGGGCCATCACCAAGCCTCGCCGAAGTGGGGCGCGCCAGTGCGGAGGGCGCCTCCGGGGCCCGGGGAGACCCGGACCTGGGCCGCTTGTGAGGAGGGGTGCGCTGGGGTCTGGGCGACCGCGGCCTTCTCTGGGCTCTCTTGGAACAGGAATCCCTGTTGGACTCGTCCCTGCAGCCGCTGTGCCCAGAGTCGGGGTCCTCTGAGCGATGGACATCTAAATTCTCCCCTTCGCACTCAGCATCTGAGGGGCTCCCTGCAGAAGAGGAAGCTGATGAGAAACCGGGCGCCTCATTTCCAGAGGTCCAGCCGCAGCCAGAGCCTTCTGGACACCACGCCTCCCCCACCCGCCCTCATCCTCTAGGACCCCTGGAGCTCCCAAACCGGCTCCCACATTGAACAATACCTCTAAAGACCCCGGCTAGGTCGCGCCCTGGGGGCCCTGGGAACCTAAAGCATGACCCACCTGTCCTGTGGGGCCGGTGGATCACCCGGCTCCTCTGCCTCTTCCAGTCACTGTCTCCATCTTCATCAGAGCTGCTTCCTGACTCTGGGGAAAAGATAGAGTGAGTATCCCAAACACCAAGAGACCCTGGCTGCTGTCCCACACCACACACACACACACACACGCACACACACCGTGTGCTCCTACCTGATTGGTCAGAGCAGCATCTTCCACTCCCGGCCTCGGAGTCTGAGCTTTGCTCCCCAGTGCTCTGGGGCTCTGGCCCTGTGGAAAGAGACACTTGGGTGATGCTTGTCTTGCAAATCCCCCAGGGGTGCTGCTCTGTCCCTGACTCATCTCCGTTGTCTGCCAGAGATGGGTAAACCAGTCTGGGCATGCTGGCTCCCCCTGTGTGCCCAGGAGGCCACGTTCCCAAGGATCCCGAGTCCCCAAGGGGCTGGGTGTCACCTCCTCTCACCAACTTCTAAATAAAATGTCAGCCAGGAACACAAAAATCAATCCTCTGGCTCTTAGGCACCTCCAGCCTCCATGCACAGAGCCCACTTTCCCCACCCCCACCACCCAGCACACCCACATTGGTTGGAAATGTGCCCCACTCGGAGGTATTTCTTACCCTTTTCTTCTGGTGCCTTCTCCTCCCTCTCTGAGCCCCTGCCTGAACAGGCTTCCTCTGGGGAGAGCAGCTGGGCAGCAGAGGGCTGGAGGGAAGAGTCAGAAGTGTGGAGCTCTTCTGCTCTGGGCTCCATCCTGAAGTCAAAGCAAGGTCTTCTCCAGGCCAGGTCCAACCGTCAAGTCAGAAGCAAGGTGACCTCCTCCAGGCAAGGTCCAGGTCCTGAAGCTCCAAGCAAGGAGATCTGCTCTTCTCTAGATTGAGAGCAAAAGTGATGGATGTGGGGATGACTCCACCTTTTATAGTCCCAAGGGTGGGTACAGCTTGCTCCTATTGGCTGAAATGTTTAGGCTTCTGCCCAATCAACACCTCCTGGGCCTCACTTTCCTGGGGGGCAGTGTTTAGGGCGTTACCCTCCTCTCTGCATTCCTAGGGGCCCCAGGACCTCACAGCCTCAGTCTGGGAGTTAGGGCTTCTCTTAGGAAGTGGGGATTAAGGGAATGTCTTAACATCTCATTCATCTCACCAACTTCACATGGTACAATCCAGAAAAGGTCTTGACACTATCAATAACATTCGAATATATATGTTGTAATAGTCAGTATAATTAGTGCAGGCTAAGAGAGCAGGCATGTGCGGAGGGAAACAAGGGTCTTTGGTAGCTGTAGGGGCACACTGGTGGTGGGATTGGTGTTGAATGATGAATGCTTGTGAGACTGTACTGTGCAAAGCTTTGTACTCTCTAAATACGGTGTTTAAATCAAGTTTAAAAAAGTGGACATACATTTTAAAAAGCCACAATTAATGCATTTCAAATCAAAGGAAATTGTCAAAAGAAAAATATCTCATTCATCTTATAATTAGTTATAAACAACTGAATTCAAAGAATAGGGTTTGTTCTCAGAGGATGGCTGAATATTGCGTATCACTTGATCACTTGATCACTTGAATCCCGTTATTCATCGATTTTCTTGAGTGGGCGCCAGTAACCTTGCATTGGACCCTATCACATACCAATGTAGCCCAATGGCATCTGGTTGATTCAGGAATATGAAGAGCCTCAAACCATTCCTTCAGGGTCTTGCCAAGGAAGTCTGACCATCTTGTAGGTGGGCGGCCACGTGATCTTTTGACAACCCGTGGGATCCAATCGGTAATGGCTCTAGTCCAGCGGTTGTCTCCAAATCGCATTACATGTCCAGCCCATCGTCGCATGTTCCTGGGAAGAATTCTTCTCCGGTGTCAAATACAGCATGATGCGACGGACGACTCCTCGTCTAGTCACACCAATGATGTCGTACTTGATCTTTTGAGCTTGCACCATCACATACTAAATATATGCTACCGATGCGAGGGTGCGTGCATTGAAAGTACAGACAGTCATTTTAGTCCTTCTTCGTTTTGGCAGCCTAGGATGACCGTGAAATTTTATCAGGCACTGCTTGTTAGCCTTTCTTACTGCTGCCGTATTAAGGGCTCTTTCGGGGTCAGAAAAATAAACATTTTTGTTACTGGTTTTGGCATATCGAACACGTATCTGACACTAGCCAGGCTCTGCCGTGTGGGCGCTATACTCTCATTACTTTGTGGGGCTCTCTCAGAGGGGTGGGTAGAATATTCACAACAATTTGGAGGTAAATCGCACTGCCGCGTAGCAATAGGGAAAGCTGGTTTCTGCTCTGCCGAGTGTATCTGTATACACCCGGGAATATATTGAGTATAACTCCCAGAAAGTATTAAATATGTGAGCAGGCATATATTCCACCTGCCATCATGACGTATTGGTTTCTCTCTCTCTCTCTCTCTCTCTCTCTCTCTCTCTCTCTCTCTCTCTCTCTCTCTCTCTCTCTGTCTGTCTGTCTTGGGGCAACCCCCATCTACCTGCCATCACGGCATGTTGGTCTCTCTCTGTCTCTGTCTCTGTCTCTGTCTCTGTCTCTGTCTCTGTCTCTCTCTTTCTCTCTCTCTCTCTCTCTCTCTCTCTCTCTCTGCATCCACACCAGCTCTGGCTTTTGCATTTTTCAATGTGGGCACTGGAAGTCTTAAGTATAAAATACAAAGCTGACTGAGGAGATGGATGGGAGAGCTAGTGTGCATGCGTCACATGCCGGAGACCAGGTTCAACCCCTGAACTGCCAGGAGCAAACCCTGAGCACTGTGCAGCATCTCCAGGAATAAAATGATTGGAATCAGACAAAGCGACTCAGCAGATCTCAGAACTTTGCCAGTCATTCAGTTCTAATTCAGTCCTGGTAACAATCTTGTTTACACTCTTTTTGTATATTCCTATTTGTTGGTTACAGTACTTCTACTTTTTTATTAAACATTTTATCATACCACCGTGACATTACAACGTTGCTCATGTTTAGAGGTTTCGGTCACATAGTGTTCCAGCACCTGTCCTCCACCAGTGCCCATTTCCCACCACCAACATTCCCAATTCCCTCCTCCCTCCCATAACCTGCCTAAATGGCAGGTTCTTTATCTCTTTTCTCTGTCCCTTTCTCTCTTTTCCTTCTCTTACACATTGTGGGTTGCACTACATACACTTAGAAACCATCATGTGCATTTTTTTTGCCAGTTACAGGATTTTTAGCCAAAATATTATTATTATATTACAATACTTAGTGGTATTTGGTCAGAAAAAAAATTAGCTTTACACTATAGAACCAAAACTCGACATGAGCATCTTGCAATTGTATGTCTAAAAGTGGTGAAATAAAATTTAAAAAAATATCAAAAAAATTAGTTTTAAATTATTCTAATTTTTTAATTTAAGGAACAGCTTAGAATTTGAATTATGGGGCTAGAGGGATGATACAGCAGGTAGGTTATTGCTTTGCATGCAAATGAGGAAGTTTCAATTCCCGACATCCTAAATGGTCCCCCCAAACCCAGAATCAGGAGTAACTCCTGAGCATCACTGGTCCCCCAAAAAACACAAAATAAAATAAAATACTCAGCAAACAAAACCATGATTAAGATGGAAATAACAACACTCGGCACACAATAATATTTAAAGGCTTTTATTTCATTTCACACACAAAATATACATGCTATGATGGCACATTTTAAAAACCCAGTACAAACAGAAAATATGCCAACAAGAAATATGTAAAATCCCAACAATATCTGGCTAGATCATTTGTCCATTATTGGAATCAATAAAGCAAAAACAAAGAATCCCACAGGTAAAATACATTTCCCATATCTAAAGTTTTCTGTAAAGCTGCAGATAAGCCAAAGCAGCTCTCAGCGATTTCTTCTCAATTTTGCCCAGCTGAAACTACACGATGCCCAGCGCTGACTGCAGGGGGAGCCAGTTGGCATCGGCATCCTCCTCAGGAGCAGAACCCACACGATGGAGGCGCCAGCCACATGCACTGCGTGGTGCCGCCCTCCAAGGGACCCCCAGCACAGCACCAGGTGCGCCCCCAGACCCAGCATAAATAACTGCAGCGCCCTTGGTGCTACTCCTGAGACCCGCGGAGTAAGACAACCGTGGCAGGAAACGCAAGTGCTGGCCACGGGGTCCCAGAAGCTCAGGGTCCCACCAGAGTCCGCTGTCTCCCTTCCCAGCAACGGATCACCCCAGTCCTCTTGGTCATCACAGGCCCGCATCAGCAGGTCCTGCTTTCCTTCTGGAAGCTTCTGAGAAGTCACAGGCAGGACTCTGGGGCCCTGGGGGAGTGCCAGCTGGAGCCTAGTGCGAGCCGGCATCACGTCCTGCCTCTGCCTGGTGCGGCCAAGGGGCCCCCTCACTCTTGGGAGATGAGCTGGGCAGCTCAGCCCCTGGGAACTGGGCCACCATCCAGGCCTCGGCGGGGAAGGCGTGAGGCCGCCTGGCTGGCCATGGAGTAGAGGGTCTGCACCAGACCTGAGAGGGCCACCCGGAGCCGGGCCAGGTGCTCCCAGGAGAGGGGGGTGCGGAGCTGCTGCCTCTGCAGCTGCACCACGTCCCGCACACGGCCTGGGACAGGCAGCGCAGGGCCATCACCAAGCCTCGCCGAAGTGGGGCGCGCCTGTGCGGAGGGCGCCTCCGGGGCCCGGGAGACCCGGACCTGGGCCGCTTGTGAGGAGGGGTGCGCTGGGGTCTGGGCGACCGGGGCCTTCTCTGAGCTCTCTTGGAACAGGAATCCCTGTTGGACTCGTCCCTGCAGCCGCTGTGCCCAGAGTCGGGGTCCTCTGAGCGATGGACATCTAAATTCTCCCCTTCGCACTCAGCATCCGAGGGGCTCCCTGCAGAAGAGGAAGCTGATGAGAAACCGGGCGCCTCATTTCCAGAGGTCCAGCCGCAGCCAGAGCCTTCTGGACACCACGCCTCCCCACCCGCCCTCATCCTCTAGGACCCCTGGAGCTCCCAAACCGGCTCCCACATTGAACAATACCTCTAAAGACCCGGCTAGGTCGCGCCCTGGGGGCCCTGGGAACCTAAAGCATGACCCACCTGTCCTGTGGGGCCGGTGGATCACCCGGCTCCTCTGCCTCTTCCAGTCACTGTCTCCATCTTCATCAGAGCTGCTTCCTGACTCTGGGGAAAAAGGTAGAGTGAGTGTACCCAACACTAAGAGACCCTGGTGGCTGTCCCACACCACACACACACGCACACACGCACACACACCGTGTGCTCCTACCTGATTGGTCAGAGCAGCATCTTCCACTCCCGGCCTCGGAGTCTGAGCTTTGCTCCCCAGCGCTCTGGGGCACTGGCCCTGTGGAAAGAGACACTTGGGTGATGCTTGTCCTGAAAATCCCCCAGGGGTGCTGCTCTGTCCCTGGCTCATCTCGGTTGTCTGCCAGAGATGGGTAAACCAGTCTGGGCATGCTGGCTCCCCCTGTGTGCCCAGGAGGCCACGTTCCCAAGGACCCCGAGTCCCCAAGGGGCTGGGTGTCACCTCCTCTCACCAACTTCTAAATAAAATGTCAGCCAGGAACACAAAAATCAATCCTCTGGCTCTTAGGCACCTCCAGCCTCCATGCACAGAGCCCACTTTCCCCACCCCCACCACCCAGCACACCCACATTGGTTGGAAATGTGCCCCACTGGGAGGGATTTCTTACCCTTTCCTTCTGGTGCCTTCTCCTCCCTCTCTGAGCCCCTGCCTGAACAGGCTTCCTCTGGGGGAGAGCAGCTGGGCAGCAGAGGGCTGGAGGGAAGAGTCAGAAGTGTGGAGCTCTTCTGCTCTGGGCTCCATCCTGAAGTCAAAGCAAGGTCTTCTCCAGGCCAGGTCCAACCGTCAAGTCAGAAGCAAGGTGACCTCCTCCAGGCAAGGTCCAGGTCCTGAAGCTCCAAGCAAGGAGATGTGCTCTTCTCTAGATTGAGAGCAGAAGTGATGGATGTGGGGATGACTCCACCTTTTATAGTCCCAAGGGTGGGTACAGCTTGCTCCTATTGGCTGAAATGTTTAGGCTTCTGCCCAATCAACACCTCCTGGGCCTCACTTTCCTGGGGGCAGTGTTTAGGGCGTTACCCTCCTCTCTGCATTCCTAGGGGCCCCAGGACCTCACAGCCTCAGTCTGGGAGTTAGGGCTTTTAGGAAGTGGGGGATTAAGGGAATGTCTTAACATCTCATTCATCTCACCAAAGTCACATGTTCCAGTCCAGTAAAGGTCTTGACACTATCAATAACATTCCAATATATATGTTATAATAGTCAATATAATTAGTGCCGGCTAAGGGAGCAGGCATGAGGGGAGGGAAATGATGGTCTTTGGTGGCTGAGGGGGCACATTGGTGGTGGGATTGGTGTTGAATGATGAATGCTTGTAACAACTGTACTGTGCAAAAGTTTGTACTCTCTAAATCACGGTGTTTAAATCAAGTTTAAAAAAGAGGACATATAATTTAAAGAACCACAATTAATGCATTTCAAATAAAAGGAAATTGTCAAAAGAAAAATATCGCATCCATCTTATAATTAGATATAAACAACTGAATTCAAAGAATAGGGTTTGTTCTCAGAGGATGGCTGAATATTGCCTATAACTCCAGAAAGTATTAAGTACGTGAGCAGGCATATATTCCACCTGCCATTATGATGTGTTGGTTTCTCTCTCTCTCTCTTTCTTTCTCTCTCTCTGTGTGTGGGGCAACCCCCATCTACCTGCCATCATGGCATGTTGTTCTCTCTCTGTCTCTGTCTCTCTGTCTCTCTGTCTGTCTGTGTGTCCATCTGTTTGTCTGTCTCTCTGTCTGTCTCTCTCTCTCTGTTTTGGGGCAACCCCCACCTGTGCTCAGGATTTGCACCAGTCTCTGTGCTCAGGGATCAGTCCTGTCTGAGGCCTGCCGAGAGATTCCTGTTGTAAGGTACTTGCCTTGCACATGGCCAACCCAGGTTTTCTCCCTGCCATCACATATAGTTCCCAGACAACATCAGGAATGACCCCCAAACTACAGAGCTGGGAATTAGCCCTGAGCGCTGTCGGATGTGCTGAACAATGAAATACATGTGGACCAGATGATCGTACTGAGAGGAGGTGCTGGTTTAGCCGACATGGATTCGGTCCATGGCACCCCATCATGGTCACCATTGCACTGCCAGGAGTGGTGCCTGTGTAAGGAGTAAGTGCTAAGCACTACTGGATGTGGCCCAAAATCAAAAACAGACAAACAATGGGGCCGGAGCGATAGCCCAGCGGGTAGGGCGTTTGCCTTGCACGCAGCCGGCCCATGCCGGCCTGGGTTCGATCCCGGCATCCCATATGGTCCCCCAAGCACCGCCAGGAGTAATTCCTGAGTGCAGAGCCAGGAGAAACCTCTGAGCATCGCCGGGTGTGACCCAAAAAAGCAAAAAAAAAAAAAAAAAAAAACAGACAAAACAAACAAACAAAAAAAAAAACACCTAATTGGCTTCATTAATATATAAAGACAACTTAGACCAGTTCTTCATTCTGTTTCTATTCCTGGGAGAAGAATCCATGTGGATTAAGGGAAACTAATTCCATGGCCTTATGTCTGTTGTTTCTTCCCTTGTGCAAAAAAATGCCAGTTTGAACATTGAATATAGGCAAAAAGATACACCGGATATCCACAATGTGTAAGAGAAGAGAGAGAGACAGAGAGAGACAGAGACAGAGACAGAGGGAAGAGATAAAGAACCTGCCATAGAGGCAGGCTAGGGGAGGGGGAGGAATTGCGGTTATAGGTGGTGGGAAATGGGTACTGATGGGGAGATGGGTGCTAGAACACTGTATGACCAAAACCCAAACATCTTTGTAATTGTATATCTCATGGTCGTATAATAAAATATTTTTAAAAATAAAAATAAAAAATATAAAAAATAATAAAGTTAATTAAACATGTTAATCAAACATGTTAAAGTTAATTAAACATGTTAACGGAGGAAATGCCATGTGTCAAAGTTATGGGATGTGTTACTTTACATATTATATTTAAATACTTGAATTTTTAAATAAAATATAATTTTTTTTTCTGAAAAAAATGTGCCAGTTTGGGGGCTGGAGCGATAGCACAGTGGGTAGGGCGTTGGCCCTACCAGGAGTGGTCCCTGAGCACAGAGCCAGGAATAAACCCAAAAGATATGGCCCCCCCTCAGACAACAAACTAAAATAAAGAAAACTTTAGTACAGGTTCTTGAAGCAAACATCTGAAAGTTCTTGTTCTTTTTAGCTCTACTCTTATTTCAGATTTCCAAGTTACTTGAACTGAGGGACATCACAGGTAAGGGGCCCCAGCAACCTCGGCAGGGCACTTGGGTCTGGGGCTGACCCTGCTTCCGTCCTCAGCACCACTTAGGGTTCCTGAGCAGCATCGGGAATCAGCCCCGAGTACCCCTAGGGGTGCCCCAAACAGACACTGGCCAAACTCGCACATTGCCTTTAAGCCCAGAGACACAACCTCCTGCCAATCCCAACCCCACCCCAAGTCATCCCATCACCGACCTGATAAAGGGAAGTTTTGTTCCTGTGGGTGTGACCAAATCACTGGGAAGGGCTGACTGAAAGCAGACCCCAGCCCCTGACCCCAGAGGAGTCAGAAACCAACAAAGAGAAAGAAAGAATTAATATTTGGAGAGAGATACAAGGGGCGCCACTTATATGGAGCCATCCTGGTTAGTCCCTGGCACTCGGGGTTCAGCCCCACCCCCACCTCCTGGTGACCAGAAAGTCTCCCCAAAGGCGGGGCCCCAGCAACATCAACATCCTCACCTCAGACACCGAACCAGGTTCCTGGGAGCACCACCTGTGAGATCCCAAAGAGAGAGAGGAAAAATGGTTTCGTCCTGGGGCCACTTTCAGGAAGAGCTTTGAAGAACCTTGGAACAGTCCTTAGATCCTGCCGGTCCCGGGTCTTTGGGTGCCACTGGAGTGATTTGGGGGCTTCTCCTAAGGACCCGAGCCTGGAGCTTTCCATTCCAAGCCCTCCCCGACCCCCACCATCCCACACCTGCAGGGTGAGGGGCTGGAGGCTGCTTTCAGTCACTCCTTCCCAGAGATTTGCCACCCACAGGAATGACGCCTCCCTTTATCAGTCCAGTGAAGGGATCATTAGGGGTGGAGGTTGGTAGGAGGTTGTGTCTCTGGGCTAAAGGCAATGTGCAAGTTTGGCCATTAATAGTCTGGGGCATTGCCAGCAGTGCTGAGGGCTGTCGCTAAAAGTGCTCGGGAGGTCAGGCAGTGCCATGGATCAAACCTGCGGCCCTGAACATACCTGGTGTGTGCTCCAGCCCTTGGAGCTCTCTCTCCCGACTGGGGTGAACTTTGTACCCTCATATCGTGTTGTGTGTGTGTGTGTGTGTGTGTGTGTGTGTGTGTGTGTGTGGGTGAATGTGCATGTTTTAAAAATCTGGGTGTGGGCCAGAGTGGTAGCACAGTGGGTAGGGCATTTGGCTTGCATGCCACTAACCCAGGCTCCATCCCCAGTATCCCGTATGGGCCCCCCCCACCCGAGCACCACCAGGAGTAACCCCTGAGCATCGCTGGGTGTGACCCAAAAAGGAAAAAAAAATAAATAAATAAATAAATAAATAAAAAATAAATAAATAAATAAGTAAATAAATAATCTGGGTATGATTCACTGCAATCATTTAGGGTTTCAGAGGACGTGCACAAGGCAAAATGAATCCAAATGCCAGCACATTAGCTCATGATTCAAAGCAAGAAACCATGGGGAGCTTGGGGTCAGAGGCTAGAAATAAAGCAAGGACATTCCTGGTGAGGGTCACAGGATTTTCAGTAATTTTCTAGCCATAAGAAAGGACAGTGTCCTGGACCCCAGACCCAAGAGGACACAGGAAGTGAGGCTGGCCTGTTCCCCACTGGGTTCTGTGTAGGAAGAGGGGCAGAAATAGCCTCTGCGGGGCCGGAGCAATAGTACAATGGGGAGAGCATTTGTCTTGCAGGCGGCCTACCCAGGCTCAATCCCTGGCATCCCATAGGTCCTCTGAGCACTGCCAGGAGTAATTCCTCAGTGCCGAGCCAGGAGTAACCCCTGAGCATTGCCAGTGTGACCCAAAAAAAAACCCACCCCCCAAATCAATAATAGCTTCTGCTGCGGCCTCTCCCAGCAACCTTTAGCCACAGCAGGACTGAAGGAAATGAGGGAATCTTCATTCCAAGGGTGACCCCTCTGGGTCCTGCTCAGCTGCTTTTCATCTGTGTCCTGCCCAGTTTGCGTTTCTGCACCTCACTTGGTGAAATGATCATCTGTTGTCGTTGTGTCCTGTTGGGGTCACACCCAGTGGTGCACAAAACTTGCTCCTAGCGCTAGGCTCTGGGATCATTTCTGGAGGGGCCCAGACAACCATATGGGATGCCAGGGATTGGTCCAAACCCATGTCAGCTGCGTGCCAGGCCAGCTCTCCACCACTATACTATCACTCTGGCCTGGAGAAACGGTCTTCAAAGCCCAACACGGATATGACAAACTCTTAATGTATGTATTGCAATCCACAATGTGGAAGGGAAGGAAAAGAGAAAGAGAGAAAGAGAAAGAAATAAAGAACCTGCCATAGAGGCAGGCTAGGGGAGGAGGGGAGGGAATCGGGGACATTGGTGGTGGGAAATGGGCACTGGTGGAGGGATGGGTGCTGGAACACTGTATGACCGAAACCCAAATACAAACATCTTATGAGCATCTTTGTAATTGTATATTTCACGGTGGTATAATAAAATATTTTTTTTAAAAAGCCCAACATGGTTAATGTGACTCTAGATATTTATGACCTATAATTTGTTGTTGTTATTTTGTTGCTGTTATTGTTATCTCTGTCACACCCAGCTGAGCACAGGGGCAATGCCTAGTGGGATGTTTGGGGGTCACTCCCCATCAGACTCAGTGGACCATGCGGTGTTGGGAACTGGACCCAGGTCTCCCATAGCAGAGCCTCAGCTCAGCCTATTGAGCCATTTCCCTGGCCCATATTTGTCTCCGTGCTTTGGTTTCTCACCAGCAGGAGGCGGAGGGTAGAAACACGGGCTCTTTTCCACTGCTCCAGACAGCAGACCTTGTTGGCTGGGATATGGTCTCTCAGCTTTTGATTCATCAGTCCTTAATTGTCATACAAAAAGTGACCTGACCTTGGGGACAGAGCTATAGCACAGCAGGTAGGACATTTGCCTTGCACGCAGCCGACCCGGGTTCTATACCCAGCATCCCCTGACCACCGCCATGAGTGATTCCTGAGTGCAGAGATAAGAGCAACACCTGAGCATTGCTGGGTGTGACCCAAAAAATTAAAAAAAAAAAAAAAAAAAGGGACCAGTCCTCGACTTTCCTGGCAAGCACATGTAAAATTGCTTGTTTTTACTGATTTTTTTTCTTCCAGCTATTTGGGCCACACCCAGCAATGCTGAGGGGTTACTCCAGACTCAGCACTAAGGAATTACCCCTTGCGGTGTTCAGGAGACCATGTGGATGCCAGGGGCAAAGGCCCCACCCTGTCCCCCATCCCCCACTGTAAAATCGCTTCCACTTCCTGTTTCTACTGATTTTTTTTTATTTTTTATTATGCCACCGTGAGATATACAGTTACAAAAGTGTTCATATTTGGTTTTCAGTCAAACAGTGTTCCAGCACCCATCCCTCCACCAGAACCTATTTCCCTCCACCAATGTCCCATGATTACCCCTCTGTGATTTTTGAAGAGATTAAGGTGTTGAGTGAAGTTACCTGGCATTAGCCTCAGAAATGATGCCTAACTCTGCTTGCAGCTCTGGTGTGCCTGAGGCAGCAGCTCCCAGCACTCTCAGCACTATGGCTGAGCTGGGTCAGCCACTTTCTTCCTGAGATTGGTCTAAAATACGCTGTCCTTGGGCCAAAGAGATAATACAGCAAGAAAGGCACTTGCTTTGCATGCAGCAGACCTGATTGGGTCCCCAGCATCCCATAGGGTCCCCTGAGCACCTCCAGGAGTGATTCCTGAGCATGGAAGCAGGAGTAAGTCCTGAGCATTGCCATGTGTGGCTCCTAAACAAAACAAAAAATCTTATATATATTTCAGTCCCTTCTCAGACCTAGCGCTATGAGTAAGTAAAAGTGATGACAGGCAAAACAACACACACACTACAATCACTAGTTCCCTCAAAAAAAAAAAACAAACAAAATAAAATACTCAGCAAACAAAACCATGATTAACATGGAAATGACAACACTCGGCACACAATAATATTTAAAAGCTTTTATTTCATTTCACACACAAAATATACATGCTATGATGGCACATTTTAAAAAACCCAGACAGAGAAATATGCCAACAAGAAATATGTAAAATCCCAACAAATATCTGGCTTGATCATTTGTCCATTATTGGAATCAATAAAGCAAAAACAAAGAATCCCACAGGTAAAATACATTTCCCATATCTAAAGTTTTCTATAAAGCTGCAGATAAGCCAAAGCAGCTCTCAGCGATTTCTTCTCAATTTTGCCCAGCTGAAACTACACGATGCCCAGCGCTGACTGCAGGGGGAGCCAGCTGGCATCTGCATCGTCCTCAGGAGCAGAACCCACACGAGGGAGGCTCCAGTCACATGCACTGCGTGGCACCGTCCCCCAAAGGGACCCCACAGCACAGCACCAGGTGGCCCCCAGACCCAGCATAAATAACTGGAGCGCCCTTGGTGCTACTCCTGAGACCCGCGGACTAAGACAACCGTGGCAGGAAACACAAGTGCTGGCCACGGGGTCCCAGAAGCTCAGGGTCCCACCAGAGTCCGCTGAGTCCCTTCCCAGCAACGGATCACGCCAGTCCTCTTGGTCATCACAGGCCCGCATCCAGCAGGTCCTGCTTTCCTTCTGGAAGCTTCTGAGAAGTCACAGGCAGGACTCTGGGGCCCTGGGGGTGCTATCTGGAGCCTAGTGCGAGCCGGCATCACGTCCTGCCTCTGCCTGATGCGGCCAAGGGGCCCCCTCACTCTTGGGAGACGAGCTGGGCAGCTCAGCCCCTGGGAACTGGGCCACCATCCAGGCCTCGGCGGGAAGGCGTAGGCCGCCTGGCTGGCCATGGAGTAGAGGGTCTGCACCAGGCCTGAGAGGGGCGCCCGGAGCCGGGCCAGGTGCTCCCAGGAGAGGGGGTGCGGAGCTGCTGCCTCTGCAGCTGCACCACGCCCTCGCACACGGCCTGGGACAGGCAGCGCAGGGCCATCACCAAGCCTCGCCCAAGTGGGGCGCGCCTGTACGGAGGGCGCCTCCGGAGCCTGGGAGACCCGGACCTGGGCCGCTTGTGCGGAGGGGTGCGCTGGGGTCTGGGCGACCGGGGGCCTTCTCTGGGCTCTCTTGGAACAGGAATCCCTGTTGGACTCGTCCCTGCAGCCGCTGTGCCCAGAGTCGGGTTCCTCTGAGCGATGGGCATCTAAATTCTCTCCTTCGCACTCAGCATCCGAGGGGCTCCCTGCAGAAGAGGAAGCTGATGAGAAACCGGAGGCCTCATTTCCAGAGGTCCAGCCCCAGCCAGAACCTTCTGGACACCACACCTCCCCTGTCCGCCCTCATCCTCTAGGACCCCTGGAGCGCCCAACCGGCTCCCACATTGAACAATACCTCTAAAGACCCCTGCTAGGTCGCCCCCTGGGGGGCCCTGGGAACCCAAAGCATGACCCACTTGTCATGTGGGGCCAGTGGATCACCGGGCTCCTCTGCCTCTTCCAGTCACTGTCTCCATCTTCGTCAGAGCTGCTTCCTGACTCTGGGGACACAGGTAGAGTGAGTGTCCCCAACACCAGAGACCCTGGCTGCTGTCCCACACCACACACACGCACATACACACACACACGCACACACACGCCGCACGCACGCACACACCGTGTGCTCCTACCTGATTGGTCAGAGCAGCATCTTCCACTTCTGGCCTCGGAGTCTGAGCTTTGCTCCCCAGTGCTCTGGGGCTCTGGCCCTGTGGAAAGAGACACTTGGGTGATGCTTATCCTGCAAATCCCCGGGGTGCTGCTCTGTCCCTGGCTCATCTCGGTTGTCTGCTGAGATGGGTA
The DNA here is from genome assembly GCA_021461705.1 of Cryptotis parvus. Classification (NCBI taxonomy): domain Eukaryota; kingdom Metazoa; phylum Chordata; class Mammalia; order Eulipotyphla; family Soricidae; genus Cryptotis; species Cryptotis parvus. The sequence continues at coordinate 37,101 of JAJIBD010029060.1, forward strand.
AACCAGTTAGGGCATGCTGGTTCCCCCATGTGTGCCCAGGAGGCCACGTTCCCAAGGACCCCGAGTCCCCAAGGGGCTGGGTGTCACCTCCTCTCACCAACTTCTAAATAAAATGTCATCCAGGAACACAAAAATCAATCCTCTGGCTCTTAGGCACCTCCAGCCTCCATGCACAGAGCCCATTTTCCCCACCCCCTCCACCCAGCACACCCACATTGGTTGGAAATGTGCTCCATTGGGAGGTATTTCTTACCCTTTCCTTCTGTTGCCTTCTCCTCCCTCTCTGAGCCCCTGTCTGAACAGGCTTCCTCTGGGGAGAGCAGCTGGGCAGCAGAGGGCTGAAGGGAAGAGTCAGAAGTGTGGAGCTCTTCTGCTCTGGGCTCCATCCTGAAGTCAAAGCAAGGTCTTCTCCAGGCCAGGTCCAACCGTCAAGTCAGAAGCAAGGTGACCTCCTCCAGGCAAGGTCCAGGTCCTGAAGCTCCAAGCAAGGAGATGTGCTCTTCTCTATCTAGATTGAGAGCAGAAGTGATAGATGTGGGGATGACTCCACCTTTTATAGTCTCAAGGGTGGGTACAGCTTGCTCCTATTGGCTGAAATGTTTAGGTTTCTGCCCAATCAACACCTCCTGGGCCTCACTTTCCTGGGGGCAGTGTTTAGGGCGTTACCCTCCTCCCTGCATTCCTAGGGGCCCCAGGACCTCACAGCCTCAGTCTGGGAGTTAGGGCTTCTCTTAGGAAGTGGGGGTGGGGGAATGTCTTAACATCTCATTCATCTCACCAAATTCACATGTTACAATCCAGAAAAGGTCTTGACTTTATCAATAACATTCCAATATATATGTTGTAATAGTCAATATAATTAGTTCCTGCTAAGGGAGCAGGCATGGGGGAGGGAAACGAGGGTCTTTGGTAGCTGTGGGGGCACACTGGTGGTGGGATTGGTGTTGAATGATGAATGCTTGTAACGACTGTACTGTGCAAAACTTTGTACTCTCTAAATCACGGTGTTTAAATCAAGTTTTAAAAGGTGAAACATCACTAACAAAGCAACTCGAAGAAAAGATAAACATATGGGACTACCTGAGACTATAAAGCTTCTGCACCTCAAAAGAAACAGTGACTAAGATACAAAAACAGTCCACAGAATGGGAAAGAATATTCACCCAATACCCATCTGATAAGGGGTTAATATCCAGGATATATCAGGCACTGGTAGAACTTTACAAGAAGAAAACAAACAACCCCATCAAAATATGGGGAGAAGAAATGAACAGAAACTTCACCAAGGAAGAAATTCGAATGGCCAAAAAACATATGAAAAAATGCTCATCATCACTAATCATCATAGAGATGCAAATCAAAACAACAATGAGATACCACTTTACACCACAGAGACTGGCACATATTCAAAAGAGCAAGAACAACAAGTGCTGGCGTGGATGTGCGGAAAAGGGGACACTCATCCATTGTTGGTGGGAATGCCGGCTGGTAAGCCTTTCTGGAAAACAATATGGATATTCCTCCAGAGACTAGAAATTGAACTCCCATTTGACCCAGCCATACCACTCCTGGGAATCTACTCTGGGAAACCAAAAATACGCAGCGGAAACACCATCCCTACTTTTATGTTCATAGCAGCATTATTCACAATAGACAGAATCTGGAAGCAACCAGAGTGCCCGAAAATCGATGACTGGATAAAGAAGCTTTGGTACATCTACACAATGGAATACTATGCAGCTATTAGGAAAAATGAAGTTTTTAAAATTTGCCTATAAATGGATGGACATGGAGAAGATTATGTTGAGCGAAATTAGCCAGAAGGAGAGAGACAGACACAGAATGACTGCATTTATCTGCATAACATAAATATATATGTACATATTAAGATACCAATATCCAAGGTCAAGTGAAACATATATCAGGAGGTCTGGTCAAAGGTGGAAATTATCACAAATGTGTGGGAGTCACAGGCTAGGTAAGACAGAAAATGGAACAGTTTTCTAACAATTGTCGAGGGTACTAATGCCAACCTAGAACTGAGCATTAAATAGAGGCAAAAAGATACACATGACAACCCTTTAATGTATGTTCTGTAATCCATAGTCTGAGGGGAAGGAAAAGAGAGAGAGAAACAGAAAGAAATAAAGAACGCTTCCATGGAGCAGGGCTGGGGGAGGGGGAGGGAACCGGGAAGTTGGTGGTGGGATATGGGCACCAGTGGCGGGATGGGTGCTGGAACACTGTATGAACAAAACCCAAATATGAACTTTATAATTGTATATCTTTGTAATTGTAAAAATAAAAAATTAAAAAAAATAATATATTAATATTTATGCCCTTAAAAAAAAAAGAAATTCCCTATTTCACATTCCCCATATTGTATGTATAAGCACTGTGTTATGGAAATAAACTTTCCATTCTTTTTTAATACCAATAAAATGTTATAAAAACAACAAAAAAGTATTAAAAAATAAATAAATAAAAAAGGACATACAATTTAAAGAACCACAATTAATGCATTTCAAATAAAAGGAAATTGTCAAAAAATATCTCATTCATCTTATAATTAGATATAAACAACTGAATTCAAAGAATGGGGTTTGTTCTCAGAGGATGGCTGAATATTGCGTATCACTTGATCACTTGATCACTTGAATCCCCTTATTCATTGATTTGCTCGAGCGGCGCCAGTAACATTGGCATTGGACCCTATCACGTGCCAATGTAGCCCAATGGCATCTGGTTGATTAAGGAATATGAAGAGACTCAAACCGTTTCTTCAGGGTCTTGACAAGGAAGTCTGACCATCTTGTAGGTGGGCGGCCACGTGATCTTTTGACTGGAATAGTGGATGGACTTTTGTTGCTGTTCATGGAATAAAGAGAACGATTCCCCCTTTGTGCAAATTCCCTCTTTGTCCAGTATCTTCATGCCCAGACTTCTTTCCAAGAGTGTGTTTTTGTTCCCATGAGCATTTCCTCACCCACTGAGCCCATGGGATGTCACCCTGCTTGGAACCTGGGAAGACAGTGAAACTGAGGCAGTCGGGATGTAGTTGTTTAACTGTATGGGGCTGGAAACATAGCAGGGCAGGTAGGGTGTTGGCCTTGCACACAACCAACCCTGATTCAGTATCCCCAGGGGGACTAGATCAGGTCCCCTGAGCCCTGCCAAGAGTGATTCCTGAGCACAGAGCCAGGAGTAAGCCCTGAGCACTGCCAGGTGTGGCCCCAAACCCAAAATAAAGAGTTTGCATATAGAAATGCAACGGGTTTCTGTCTATTGATTTTGTAGCTGCCACTTTACTATATTGCCCTATTGTTTCCAAAGGATTTCAGGTGAATCAAACCTGGACAGGCCACCCAAGGCGAGTTTCTTCCACACTGTACTCTCTCTCCAGCTCCTGGCTAGCTTTTTAAATTTCCACTCCACCACTCTCTCTATCTCCAGTAGAGGATGTTATGGTATAAATTGGTACCCTCCAAAAAAAATAAATAAATAAATTGGTACCCTCAGAAATGCACATTTGATATGGCCTTCCTCCTCCCCTTCTCTCCCCTTAGTTCTCAAATTCAAGAACCTGACTGTTCCTTTATTTTGCATCCACAGACGCCAACACCACCTGCCAGACCCAATTCCATGTCCACCCCCTAAACTGCATGAAGGCCCAGAGCAAATCTTTCCTTGTTCTTAAGCTCTTTTTGTGCCTCCATGGCTGCTTCTTGGGTTGCATTAAACATTCTCAGCCCTGTATGAGGGCACAGTTCTGTCTTCTGAACCAGAATTTTCCATGGAATGTTCATAAGTGTAAGTCATGTTTGCTGCGGTCAGTATGTGAAGTCCCAGGAGACCTGCGTGTATAACAAAACACAACCAGCCTTGCTTTGAGTGTGTGTGGACATTCTTTTTTTTTTTAATTTTACCACCATGAGAACAACATTACAAAGATGTTCATAATTGGGTCTCAGTCATATATTGTTCCAGCACCCATCCCTTCACCAGTGCCCGATTCTCACCACCAATGTCCCTACATTCCCCTTCTCCCAGCTCCAGGGCAGGCATTTCTTCCTTCCCTCCCTTTCTCTCTGTTCCTCTCCATCTCTCCTTTGTCTTCCCCAATCCTTATTATACCATGTGATATACAGAATTACAAGGATGTTCATAATTAGGTCTCTACAATACAGTGTTCCAGAATCCATCCCTCCACCAGTGCCAATACCCATCACCCAATTCCCAAACACACCCACCCAAACCCTGCCTGCCCCCATTGCAGGCACATTTAACTTATCTATCTCTTTGTCTATGTCCCTGTATTTCCTAATCTCTCTTCTATTTGTGTGGTCATTCTTAAGGGAAATGCGCCAGTGAGTTTTGGAGGGGGAGATGCTACCTGTTAAACGCAGGTTCGCAAAGGTGTGAAGGTTGTAATATACCACTGAGTTCATCTCTGCCACAAAGATTTCAAATGACTCATTTAGTTATTCAACAACAAAACAAATTGCTCACATCTTTATTCTTGAGGTTTTATTTCCTAACACTTTTTGCTTGTGTGCTTAATGGAGTTTTGTTTTTTTTTTTTGGGGGTGGGCACCTAGTGATATTTAGGGATTACTCTTTGTTCTGGATTCAGGAACTCCTGGCAGCGCTCAGGGGATCGTATAAGATGCCAGGGGATGGAATCCGGAACAGCCATGTGCAAAGCAAGCACCCTATTCTGACTGTCTCTCTGACCTCTAGAACTTTTTTCAACATTATGAAAATCAAGGTCAAAGTTAAGTCTTGGGCTTGATATTACACACTAACTCCTTCAAAAAAGAAAAGGTCATGAGAATACAGTCATATGGGGGTTGGAGATAGTCAGATAGTACATATGGGAGGAAGCCTGCCTTGCACCACGGCCGTCACAGGTTCGATTCCTGGCATCTCGTGTGGTCCCCTGAGCACTGCTAGGAGTAATTTGTGAGTGTTAAGCCAGGAGTAACCCCTGAGCACTACCAGGTGTGCTGCGTGCTCCCCAAAACAGAAAATACAGTCATATGAAACACACGCAGGAAAACGAATTCAAATGTCGAGGGCAGAATCTAAAGTCACCCTGTTATGGTATATTCATCATAACCAGATAAGGGCGCCGAGCTGGGCGTGGGGTGGCAGTGGGCAACGGGGGCCCCTGGCGGCCAGGGCTGTTCCCTCACGCCTGTCTGCCGCCCCCGGACGTGTTTCTCATGATCCGGCGCCACAAGACCACCATCTTCACGGACACCAAGAGTCGAGCACCGCGTTCAAGCTGCAGAGCATGGTCAAGGACCTCCTCCACACGCCTCCTGACCAGCAGTGGCTATGCAAGGACGACAGCTTCTGGATGACGTCACGAGGCTGGGCGAGTGTGGCTTCACCAGCCAGATAGCGTGGCCACAGGCCCCAGACACAGTGGCGCTGGCCTAAGGGCAGGTGACGCCTTCGAGGCCTTGCGCCTTGAGCCCTTCTCCAGCCCGCCTGAGCTGCCACATGTGACGAAGCCCCAGGTCTCAGGGAGCAGCGCCAATGAGCAAGCAGTGAGTGAGGGCCTCGTGCCCACCTGGGCCTCACCACCCCGCAATAAAAGATTTGGGTGCCAAAAAAAATCAATACCAGATAAATCCAAGAGCAGGCTAGAGAGATCATTTGAGTGAGTTGCATACTAAGCTACATAAAATTACCTGTTTGGTTCCACTGTGAAAATGACAGTGGTTAAGGTAGGGTTCATTGGACAAGGGGAAGCATCATAGTTCTGAGAAATGATTATTTTGGGGGCGTGGGGGGGTTGGACCACAGCTGGTAGTGGTCAGGGTTTACTGGGTGTCAGCATCAGCACCACCAAAAGAAGGGTGGAAACAAAACTACAAAACTGAATGTTTTTATTTAAGGGATTGTCAAGCAGGCCCTGTGAGGACCACCTGAGAACCACCGGGTTTGCATGAAAACACCCCCCAAAAAATTAAATTCTTAAGTATTTCAGACTTTTAAAGTCATGTATGTTTTCCTGATTCCCAATTATTAGTTCCTTTTTGTGTTTCTTTTTGGGGGCATTCCCGCAATGTTCAGGTGTTTCTACTGGCTCTGCATCAGGAATTACTCCTGCCTAGAGGTGCTCTGGGGACCCTACGGGATGCTGGAGATAGAACCCAGGTCGTCCGCATCAAGGCAAACACTGTACCCGCTGTACTAACGCTCCGGCCCTATTAGTTCCATTTTAGTAAGCTATAGTCATGGTGCCATTTTCTTCTTAGCTCAAATTAAGATAGACACATTCATAGAATTCCCCAAAGGTTTAGAGTTGTTGGTTTATTTTTTGTCTAATAGTTTATTTTTTAATTTTTTTTTAAATAGCTGATTTACAAAGTTATTGGTGTGAAGTTTTAGGCACATAATGTTCTAGGCCCAGTCCCAGTACCAGCATCGACCTCCCTGTGCCGTGTCCCCGCTGCCTGCAGCCCACCACCTTGACAGGCACATTATACAGTGGGTGGTTGTGGTTTAGATCATGTGTTCAGTGTCTTTGAAGCTGTTTGGAAATATGGTTCCTACGACTCCCCCCCCGTCACCAGCACCGGGCCAGGACCTGGAGACACAGCGCAGCTCATCTGGACGAGGGTAAAGGAATGCAACTAACACGGACGACAGGGCCATGATTCCTCCAAAACAATCCCACGATTGTTAACTGGGATGCAAATTCCCTTTCTGGATATTACGCCCCAATGAACTAAAATCATAGACACAGACATTAGCAGAAATTACATTCACAGCAACATTCTTCCCAATAGCCAAAGAGATGAGACAACACAAATGTTCGTTTAGACACAAATGGATAAATAAAATATGGTATTTAATGAGATATTATAGAACCTAGAAAAGGATGTTCTAACATACGCTGCAATGTGGCCAGACTTTGAGAATACTGAACAATTCTACTGATGTAAATACTTACGGCTGTCAAATCCATAGACAAAGGAAGTAGAAAGACAGTCGCCAGGGCTGGGGAGGTGAGGGATGGAGAGTGATTATTTACTGGAAAGCATTGTGGGGTGGATGGTGGAATCATTGGGTGATCATGCCATGATCTATGCCTTTTAAGCAAATGGCTCTGAGGGCCACATGCCCACTCAAAGGGCTCGTGGGCAAGCTTCAGATGCAGGAGTTCCTGCCTCTCAACCTAGTGCATCTTGGTCCTTGAGCACAGCTGGAAGTGACCCCTGAGTAGTTGAGCCCCTAAACACTACCAAGTAGGACCCTATAAATGGTTCAGAGGTTGAATTTTATTTGCATTTCACCTCCATTAATACCTTCGGGTGGGGGTGCAACTCAGTGGTGGAATTCATGCTGAGAATGGATGAGTTCGTGGGTTCAATCCCTTCATAACAAACAGAAACTTAATACAAATACTCTAAGGGCCAGGACCAAGCTCAGTGGGTGACACTTGCTTTGCATGCATGAGTCTCGGTGTTGAATCCCCATTAGTGAAAAACATAACACTCTTCCTCATCAGCTGATGTGTGCGTAATAGTACATTGAGCCTTTAACTCTGAGATAAGTCTTACTACTACTACTACTACTACTACTACTACTACTACTACTACTACTACTACCACCACTACTATTACAGATGAGGAGGCCCAGTGCACTGTGGATACAGATCATTCCAACTCAATCCACCAAACAGCAACACGAGCAACTGAACCCATGTTTCCTCTCAACACAAGGTCCTTAGCCATGTTACCTGAAGCTGTTACTCTTCAAGTCCTCAGTATCTGCCTTACTTTCACTGATTTCTTCTGCCATTCTCTATGGTTTTATTGTCATCAGTAATCAGCCTGACAATTTATAATCATGACTGTGCATGTATGCTATGATAATGTACTGACTAATATGAAATACTATACAGAAGATTACCCAAGACCGAGTGTGGGATTTATAAGGTTAAGAATGGCTAGATATGTCTACCAGCCCTCTTTCCTCCATCTCTTCTTTAAGGGCCAGTATTTCCTTGGTAAGTTTCAATCTTGTTGATCTATCCAGGGTTGATAGAGCAGTGTTGAAGTCTCCAACTACAATTGTGTTGTTGTCAATGTCTTCTTTGAAGTCTATTAGTAGTTGTTTTAGGTATTTTGCTGGCCCCTCGTTGGGTGCATATATGTTTAATAGCGTGATTTCTTCCTGATATATGCATCCCTTGACTATTAAGAAGTGACCTTCACTGTCCCTTCTGACCTTCTTCAGCCTGAAGTCTATGTTGTCAGATACCAGTATGGCTACCCCAGCCTTTTGGATGGGTTGTTTGAATGAAGGATTGTTTTCCAGCCTTTTTATTTTGAGCCTGTCTTTGCTCCGATTGTTCAGGTGTGTTTCTTGCAGGCAGCAGAATGTCGGATTCAATTTTTTGATCCATTGTGCCACTCTGTGTCTCTTAACTGGTGCATTTAGACCATTGACATTGAGAGAGATTATTGTCATGGGATTTTGTGCCATCTTTCTGAATAGGTTGGTTGTTCTTTTGGGTTATGTCTCGTCTTATGGAATAATAAAACTCCACGAATAGCTAAAGCAATCCTTGGGAAAAAGAAGATGGGAGGTATCACTTTCCCCAACCTCAAGCTCTACTACAGAGCAGTTGTAATTAAGACAGTGTGGTATTGGTATAGAGACAGACCTGTAGACCTATGGAATAGAACTGAGTATCCTGAAACACATTCTCAAATATACAACCACTTAATCTTCGATAAAGGAGCAAAAAATATTACGTGGAGCAAAGAAAGCCTCTTCAACAAATGGTGCTGGGAAAACTGGGCAGCTACATGTAAAAAAATGAACTTAGACCTCCTTCTAACGCCATGCACAAAAGTCAGATCAAAATGGATTCTAGATCTCAACATCAGACATGAATCTATAAGGTACATCGAAGAAAACATAGGAGAAACGCTCTACGACATCGAAACGAAAAGTATCTTTAAAGATGACACACCACTGACCAAGCAAATGGAAGCAAAGATAAACAAATGGGATTATATAAAACTAAAAAGCTTCTGCACCTCAAAAGAAACGGTGACCAAGATACAAAGACAATCTACAGAGTGGGAAAGGATATTCACCCAATACCCATCTGACAAGGGGTTAATATCCAGGATATATCAGGCACTGGTAGCACTCCACAAGAAAAAAACAGCCAACCCCATCAAAAAATGGGGAGAAGAAATGAACAGAAGCTTCCAAAAAGAAGAAATTCGAATGGCCAAAAGGCATATGAAAAAGTGCTCTTCATCTTTAATCATCAGGGAGATGCAAATCAAAACAACAATGAGGTACCATCTCACCCCACAGAGACTGGCACACATACAAAACAGCAAGAACAACCAGTGCTGGCGTGGATGTGGGGAAAAAGGGACTCTGATCCACTGTTGGTGGGAGTGCCGACTGGTCCAGCCCTTTTGGAAAACAATATGGGCATTCCTCCGAAAACTAGATATTGAGCTCCCATTTGATCCAGCAATAGCACTCCTGGGAATATACCCGAGAGACCGAAAAACACATAGCAGAAACACTATCTGTACTTCTTTATTCATCTCTGCGCTATTCACTATAGCTAGAATCTGGAAACAACCTAAATGCCCGAGAACAGAGGACTGGCTAAAGAAACTGTGGTTCATCTACACTATGGAATACTATGCGGCTGTCAGAAAAGATGACATTATGAAATTTACCTGCAAATGGAGGGACATGGAGACTATCATGCTGAGTGAAATTAGTCAGAAGGAAAAGGACAGATATAGAATGACTGCATTCATTAATACGACATAAATAGATACCAGTGTTTTACTAAATGTGGGGAAATGGTAATGGCAGATTAAGACTCACCATTGAATATACGCAAAGAGACTTAAGTGATAAACTCTAAATATCTGCAGGGCTAGCCACAATGTGTAAAAGAAGAGGCAGAGAGATGCAGAGACAGAGAGAGAGACAGAGAGAGAAAGAGAGGAAACTGGGGTACCTGCTATTAAGGCAGCATGGGGGTGGGCAGGAGGGGTGGGGTACATTGGTGGTGGAAATGGGGCACTGGTGGAGGGATGGGTGCTGGTATACTGTATTACCAAGAACCAATTATGATCACCTTTGTAATTGTATGTTTCACTGTGGTATAATAAAAAATTAAAAAAAAAAAATAAATAAATAAAAAAAAAAGAATGGCTAGATACATTATGAAATTGGTCTATAAATGAATGGACATGGAGAGGATCATGCTCAGTGAAATTAGTCAGAGGGACTAATTAGATATATTAGTCTAATTAGATATATTAGAACAGATATAGAATAACTGCATTTATTTGCAGGATAAAAAAATAGCATGATACCAATGTCCAATGCCAGACATGACATGGATCAGGAGGTCTTGTCAGTGGGTAGAACCTACTGAAAATGTGTGGAGTCAGAGGTTAGGTAATACAGAGATAAGAACAGTGTACTAATAATTATTGTAAATGATAATATCAGCGTAGAACTGAGCATTAAAAGTAGAAAAAAGATATACTTAATAACCTCTAAATGTTTGTATTGCAAGCCACAGTGTGTAAGAGAAGGGAGAGAGAGAGAGAAAGCGAGAAAGAGAGAGAGAGGTGAAAATTGCCTGCCATAGGCGCAGGCTGGGGGGAGGGGGAATCAGGGAACATAGGTGGTGGGAAATGGGTATTGGTAAAGGGATGTGTGCTGGAACACTGTATGACCGAAACCCAAATATGAACACTTTTGTAACTGTATATCTCACGGTGGTATAATAAAAAATTAAAAAAAAAAAAAAGAAGAATGGCTTGATACCATGCCAGAAGCTACTGTTGTCCTCGGACCAGGAACAAACCCCGGATGGCAGTATCCACTGAAGTCTCTGTTCACAGACGTTCTTCTCATCTCTGGGTGCTGAAGTTGTTGGAAGGGACAAACCATTGGAAGCGGAGGCTAATTTCTAATTACATATGAGGGACATGGATGATGGCAAATTGAGCTGAAGACAGTACACGGGTCAGGATGCACGCTCACCTGTGCCCAACTGGGGTTGGATCCCTGGCACAACAAGGCTTCCCAAGCATAGCTGGGTGCCACCCTGAGGCCCCCTAAGCATGACCATGTGTCACTCTGTGGACCCTGAGAACCACAGAATCCAAAATCAGAAGCACATCCTGAGGCCTGAGCCCTGAGCCAACCCAGGTGGCAGAGTAGTGCTGAGCCACCGAGGCTTGCGAGGATGCCAAAGCCATCCAAACCAGGTCATTTTAGAGGGCGTCTGGCCAGGCTCAGGGTTAGGGTCTCCTGCAGCAGGCACGGCAGGGCCTGGCTCCCTCTAGCCCTGGCCACATGAGAACAAAAGGGCTGAGGGTGGGGAAACAGGAATGAATAATGGCGCTGGTGTTGACCACCCACAAGCTGGGCTCGCTGAACACCATGTAGGTTGCCAAAACCGCAGAGAGGAGGTAGAAAGAGAAAAAGATGCCCACCAAGGCAAGAATCTTCTGGGAAGCTCTAGTCTCAGCAGAGGGTCTCTTGCACAGGGAGAGCCTCTGAATATACCAGACTTGATGACCATGTTGGTACAGGAGGAAGACCATGTACCCGCTGGCTACAACCATGAGCCCAAAACCCAAAATGCTTTGAGGGGCCAAGACAGACGCCAGCAATAGGGATGCGGTTGGGTCGACCAGAGTAGTGGCACAGTACCCCAAGTCCTTGAAGTCTGTCCGGTTTGTGCTGCTTCCTGCTTGGGTCACGTACACACAAACAATGGAATTTACCAGCATATGCAAAACCCAGCACAGGGAAATGAAGAGACTGGCGTACCTGGATGCTTTCCCTTTAAGTCCGGTCCACCTAGAGGTACTGGGACTTAGGGTGATGGCCTGATAGACGCTCAGCATACAGACTGCACTGAAGGACATGCCCCTGGCCACTCTGTGGACATAGAAAACAAGTTTGCATCCAGCATCACTCAGGAAGTGCTTCTGTCCCCAGGCGGTCATTGTGTGGGGACCCCTCTGGAAAGAATTGCCAAGAAATTGGCCAGAGTCAGGTGCCGGGTAACCAAGTCTGTGAACTTGAGCTTGCGGGCTCTGAAGTGAAGGATCACATTCTGACCGAGGAAAGTGATGTTTCCTAGGATTCCAAGCAGAGTCTGAGAGAAGGACACGGCCCCAGCAGCCACTTCCCAGGGGCTCATGCTGCCGCCAGCTCCCAAGGGTCAAGTTCCGAGTTAGGGAGGGAGGCGTCACTCTGCAATGACAAGCGGGACATGCAGTGAGTGCATCAGAGGGGGCAAGTGTCTCTTCTGCTCTGAGATTCTGTTTCTTCATCCGTTTAGTTATGGGACTGGGGATCAAACCCAGGGACCATCCATGCCTGGCTCTGCTTCACCACTAGATGCACGCTGACCCCACACCCTGCTGTGCTCAGGGATGACTCCTGGCTCTGTGCTCAGGGATGACTCCTGGCTCTGTGCTCAGGGATGACTCCTGGCTCTGTGCTCAGGGATGACTCCTGGCTCTGTGCTCAGGGATGACTCCTGGCTCTGTGCTCAGGCATGACTCCTGGCATACAGGCTCTCAAAGTAATCTCTGATGATCTTTTGGATTTCTGTGGTTTCTGTTGTGATGTCACCCTTTTTATTTCTGATTCTGTTTATTTGAGTTTTCTCTTTCCCTGTCCTTACAAGTCTTGCCAATGGTTTGTCAATCTTGTTATTTTTTTCAAAAAACCAGCTCTTGGTTTCATTAATCTTTTGGATTGTTTTTTTTGGTTTCCAACTCATTGATTTCCTCTCTAAGTTTTATTATTTCCTTTTTTTCTGCCTGGGTTGGGCTCCTTTTGTTGGTCTTTTTCTAATGTCTTCAGCTGTGTAGTCAGGTTATTTATGTAGGCCCTTTCTTGTTTCCTGATGAATGCTTGCAGAGCTATAAACTTCCCTCTTAACACGGCTTTTATTTTTTTGCATTGAACATTTTTTTCTTTTTATTTATTTATTTTTTTTTCTTCTTTTTTTTATTTTTTAAATTTTTTATTATACCACCGTGAAACACACAATTACAAAGGTGTTCATATATGGTTCTTGGTAATACAGTATTCCAGCACCCATCCCTCCACCAGTGCCCCATTTCCACCACCGATGTACCCTTCCCCTCCCCCGTCCCCCACCCGCCTTAATAGCAGGTACCCCAGTTTCCTCTCTTTCTCTCTCTATCTCTCTCTCTGTCTCTGCATCTCTCTCCCTCTTATTTTACACATTATGGCTAGCCCTGCAGATATTTAGAGTTTATCACTTAAGTCTCTTTGTTAACACGGCTTTTGCCGTGTCCCACAAGTTCTTATAATTGGTGTCTTCATTTTCATTTGTTTCCAGAAATCTTTGGATTTCCTGTTTGATTTCTTCTATGATCCATTTGTTGTTCAGGAGTGAGCTGCTCAGTTTCCAGGTGTTTGGTTTGACTCTCTGTTTCTGTGTACGGTTAACTTCCATTTTCAGTGCATCATGGTCTGAAAAGATAGCTGACACAATTTCTATCTTTTTAATTTTATTAAGGTATGCTTTGTGGCTCAGCATGTGGTCTATCTTGGAGAATGTTCCATGTGCACTAGAGAAAAATGTGTATTCAGCTTTTTTGGCATGAAAAGCCCTGTATATATCCACTAGCTCTCTTTCTTCCATTTCTTCCTTCAGGTCCAATATTTCCTTGGTGAGTTTCAGTCTTGTTGATCTATCCATCGTTGATAGAGCAGTGTTGAAGTCTCCAACTATTATTGTGCTACTGTTAATGTCTTCTTTGAGGTCTCTTAGCAGTTGTTTTATGTATTTTGCTGACCCCTCGTTGGGTGCATATATGTTTAGTAGTGTAATTTCTTCCTAGTGTACATACCCCTTAATTTATAATAAGTGGCCTTCGTTGTCCCTTCTAACCTTTTTCAGCCTGAAGTCTATATTATCTGATACTAATATGGCCACACCAGCCTTTTTGGAGGAGTTGTTTGCATGGAGAAAGGTCTTCCAACCTTTGACTCTGAGTCTGTGTTTGTTCTGATTATTCAGATGCGTTTCTTGTAGACAGCAGAATGTTGGGTTCAATTTTTTTAATCCATTTTGTCACTCTGTGTCTCTTAATTGGTGCATTTAGACCATTGACATTGAGAGAGATTATTGTCATTGGATTTTGTGCCATCTTTCTTTTTGTGTTTGTTGTGCTTATGGGTTTGGTCGCATTACAGTAGACCCTTCAGTCCTTCTTTTAAAGTTGGTTTTGAGTCCATGAAGTTCCTGAGTTGTTGCTTATCCATGAAGTTGTGTATCTTTCCTTCATATCTAAATGTGAGCCTGGCCGGATAAAGAATTCTTGGTGAAGCCTGCAGTTCATTGAGCCTTTTCACAATATCCCACCATTGTTTTCAGGCTCGGAGTGTTTCATCAGAGAAGTCTGCTGTAAATCTTAGAGATGTTCCTTTGTATGTGATTTCCTTCTTTGATCTTGCTGCTTTCAGTATTCTATCCCTATCTATAGTTTTTGTCACTTTTATTAAGATGTGTCTTGGAGTATTCTTGTTGGGGTTTCTTTTTAGCTGGTATCCTACGGGCCTCTTGGATCTTGAGGCAAGCATTCTTTAGTTCCGGGAACTTTTCAGCAATTATGGCTTTGACAGTTTCTTCTTCATCAGGGTTTTCTTCTTGCCCTTCTGGGACCCCAATGATCCGTATGTTGTTTCTTCTGGCTTCATCCCGATTATCTCTTGTTGTCTGTTCGGTAATTGTGAGCCTTTTTTTTCTATCTTCTGGTGTTGTGTAGAGAATCTTTGGAACTCGTCTTCGAGATCACTAATTCTTTCTTCAGTAGCTATTATTCTGCTATAATGGCCTTCCACTGTGTTTTTTATTTCATTTACCTCATTTTTAATATCTGTCACTTCCCTTTGCATTTTCCTCACTTCTTCTCTCATGTCCTCTTGTATTTTATTGATTTTGCATTCCATTACTTCTTTGAATTCCTTTTGAATCCTTAACAGTTCTTTCCTAAATTCTTTTTCAGAGAGGTTATACAACTCATTGGTATTGCTAGACTCATCTGGCCCAGTGACTTCACTCACAGAGCTTGATGGAATTTTGCGTTGCTTTACCATTATGACTATTGTAGGTTGCAAATGTGAGTTCTTGGGTGACTAGATAGTACAGTTAGTAGGTGTCTGGTCTGTTTGCAGAGTTTGGGTGGGTGGCAAGGATGTAGGAACCAAGGTTCACTGGTACCTCATGCAAGGTAGGTAGCTAAGCGGCGGCCCGCGGTTTTGAGTTTTGGGATGTTCCCAGAAGCGCAGGGCCCAAGGGTCGGTCCGGGGTGAAACCAAGGCAGTTTGCCTTGGTTCCCGTTGATGGAGTTTCTGCTCTTCCCTGGGGCAGCTTAGGGTCCAGCAGAGACGCAAGAATCACACACACACACACACACACACCTGTGGGGGTAGAGGCGTTCCAGAAGCACAGGGCCCAAGGGGTCGGTCCAGGGTGAAACCAAAGCAGTTTGCCTTGGTTCCCGTTGATGGAGTTTCCGCTCTTCCCTGGGGCAGCTTGGGGTCCGCGGAGACGCCCAGATAATGACTTTAAAGATGCTAGCCGCTGACTCCCCACGAGTTTGTGGAACACCAGGTTTTGAGATATCGCGCTGGCACTGCTATTGGGATCGGACTGTGTCCAGCTGTGAGGTCCGGACTTTGAGGATGGCTGTGTTGTGTTGCTCGAGGTTTTCTGACTTCTGGGGGGCTTGGCAGGGGACAAGCCAACGGACCAAACTTGTCCCCAATCCAAGCAGAATTATGCCTATATAATCTAAAGCTTCCCCTTACTTGGGGTCTTGCCTTGGCCTGCGTGCCTAAAAGCTTGACCCCAGCTAGCTGGCTTAATAAACTCCTCTTGCCTTTTGCATTACTGGCCGGTTTCTTTGTGAGTCCTAAGAACTTGCTACTCCGTACCCCTAACAGGGTCAGGTCCAAAGACTAGGAATTCCGACACCACCGGAACTCATCCCCGCTGAGACGGCTTCACAGTTCCTTTTTCAAATTGGCTTCAGAAGTATCGATTTTCACCAAAAGTAAAGTGAGCATGCCTGGATGAGTCCTTGCTGTGCTCCCAGCATGCCCGATCCAGTGGACTGGCGGACGCTGGTCAGTGCTCACAGCCGCCCCCATCTCCCCTGCCCATTCAGCTCCGTTACTCCGCGTCTGTCTTCCTAGTCGGAAGCACTCGGCCCCTTCCCTCCTCCTCGCCCTACTCTCCCTCCTCCAACACCGGACCTCGACCCCACGCACCCCGTCCCACCCCCACACCGCCGCCACCCGGCCTCAGCGCCCCGACCCGCCGCGGTCCCTGCGTTTCTCTGTCTCGAACTTTCCACTCGTCCTTTTTTTTTTTTTAAATTTTGGGTCACACCTGGCAATGCTCCAATTCTCAGGGGTTACTCCTGGCTCTGCTTAGGTATTACTCCTGGCGGTGCTCAGGGGACCAAATGGGATGCCGGGAACGAACCCGGGTCGGCGGCATGCAAGGCAAACGCCCTACCCGCTGGACTATCGCTGGGGCCCCTCCACGCGTCATTTCTGCGTCCTCCGCTCCCGGCCCCAGTCCTGGTCCCAGCCCTTCCCCCTGCAGGGAGGCTTCGGGCCGCGGGGCCAGGAAGCTGTTTGGCAGGACCCCTAAGAGGACAATGGCGTCCCCTGCCGGGCCGCGCGACCACCACACTTGGCTAAAGGCCGTCCCACCTGCCAGGTGGCCGCCTGCCTGGCCTCGGGAGCACTGCCGGGGGCTGCGGACGCGATCAGGCGAGGCGGGCCGCGGGCGGGGCCTGGGCCCCTGCCGGAGACAGGGAAGGGCCGGCTGCTGACGTTGCGGGGGATGGGCTGGGGAGGTCCCTGGCGGGCTCCAGGGCCAAGGCCGCGTCATCGTGGGCAGCGGGTCCCGCCCCGTTTGACCTGGGATTTTCTTCTGTTTGTCCTCACGCCGTGGGCCGTGGGGTCCTTCCTCGCCGTGGCACTGGTGATGAACTGTGCGGGGTCAGTCCATTGGAAAAGGACGTGCTCCCTCTTACAGCGCGAGACACGCTCCCACACGCACCCAAAAACAGACGTACACACATGAACACACATGTTCCAACTCCTTGGAACTGGCCCAGAGCTGGAGCTGCAGAGTGTAGGTGCTGGAACCTGGAGCGCCACCTGCCGATCACGTGGTTTCCCGCACACTGCCGCGGAGCTCAGCGGTGTCTTGCGCTCCGTGTCCTTGGCAGGGTGAGCGAGCGGTGGAGCTAGAGGGCGCCCGAAGGGGCCGGGGCAGGGGCACAGATAGGACCTGGCGGCGGGCATGAACATTGCCTCTGGAAACAAAAGCTTCTACTTTGCACCGAGGTCGATTATTTTCTTCCACCCTCCCACCCCCGTTTAAAATTATATTACTCTAATTCACACCTCTTGAAACCAATGGTCCTGAATGGCATCTTATATGTTGCTGGAGATACTGATTACTAACTAAATGGGCCGTTTCACTTTTTCCATCGTTGTTCTTAGTTTTCCTGAAGAGTATTCTTTTACTAAAAAGAGGATATTTTAACCTATCTTTTTGTTTGCTAGCTGTTTTAAATGTTTTAGATCATGAACAGAAAATGAGGTCAAATGACTTGCTTTTTTTTTTTTTTTTTTTGGGAGTCACACCTGGCAATGCTCAGGGGTTACTCCTGGCTCTGCACTCAGGAATTTCTCCTGGCGGTACTCAGGGGACCATATGGGATGCTGGGAATCTACCCGGTCGGCACAGGCCGGCCGAGTGCTAGGCAAACACCCTACCCGTTGGGCTATCGCTCCGGCCCCTTGCTTTTTGCTATTAATTGATGAAATTTTAATTTTTCAATCATTCAAGGCAGGACGGAGGCTTGTGTGAATAATAAATGCCTATGACAAAACTACTCACTGTTAGTAACTTCATTTACATCCTAATGTCTTACACTCAATGCATGCAAGCAAATTGCTCCTTTGCTGTGCCCTGTGGAAATTCTGAAGGGCACCGTCTTGAACATTTGAGACTAGGTTTGTTTCACCTGCCAGGAGCGAATGGATCAATGTCCACACCTTGATTTTAAAGACATGAAATGTGCAGCTAGTGCATCGTTTCAAAAAGCTGTGTGTTTCTTCTTAGTGTGCAGAGAAAACCTCTGTCAGATGGAGTCACAACTCAAAATAACAAAGGTCCAAGAAAAAAAACAGGTTTAAGGACTTCTACGAACTGGAATCAGGTGGAAAGAACCAAGTTCAGTGGAACAGCTGTAAAGAGATACAAAGTATCTCTAAAACAATGTACTCTAAAATAGAGTATCTCTAAAACAGAGTTCTCTAAAATAGAGACACCAAGTATCTCTAAAACAAAGTGACAAAGTATCTCTAAAAAGGAAGATTTCTAAAACAAGTGACAAAAAGTATTGTAGGGACCAGAGCCATAGCCCAGCGGGTAGGGCGTTTGCCTTGCCTGTGTCGGCCCGGGTTCAATCCCCAGCATCCCATATGGTCCCCCCGAGCACCGCCAGGAGGAATTCCTGAGTGCAGAGCCAGGAGAAACCCCTGAGCATTGCCCAAAAAAAAAAAAAAAAAAAAAAAAAAAGTATTGTAGCTAAATAGATTAAACACATATGATGGAGGGGGGCAGCACAGTGGGTAGAGCATTGGCCTTGCATACGGCCCAACCAGGTTTGATCCCCAGCATCCCATATCATCTTCCGAGCACCACCAGGAGTAATTCCTGAGTGCAGAGCCAGGTGTAACCCCTGAGCATTAACAGATGTGACCCAAAAAGCAAACAAATAAAAGCACACACCATGCAAAGAAGTACACACCCTGTTTTAATCCCTTCACACCCTGTGTGATTGACTCCCACTGAGTTCACTCCCTACTTTCCCCTAATTTAAATATCCCTTTTAACCTAAGAGTGAGATATTCCCCCAACCTCACCAGCAACATCAAAAAGTATCTCTCAAACAAAGTTTTCTAAAACAGAGTGACTCCAAATATCCAAAACAAATATTCTGGTACAAGCTCAAGTGTATTTCAGAAACCACAGCTTGTGTGTTGAGCCTGTTACCTTGGAACAGCTACCCAGATCATGAATTTCCCAAAAATCAGAATCCCCAATTAATATTTCCTGCCGGAGTTCAAGCCCAGGTATGCGGCTCTCAGAGGCCAAAGTCACCGGGCGTTCGTTGAGGTGGAGTTGGGGTCCCCATTCCCCTCTCTGCCCAGTCCTGTTCGTGGTCCTGCCCACGACTACCTCAGGGCTATCAGCCATCATGCAGAGACTCAGATGCATGGGGAAGAGGTGCCATCTGATCTCCCCTATCTCAGCTGACTATGAGGCTCCCAGGAGGAAGATGGGTTTTTGGAGTTGGCCCATCACCTCTGTAGGGCCTCAGAAGCACCCGGATGAGTCTTGCTCACCATAATAGCCTCCTTTTTCATCTTTCCAACACTATAGCTCATCAGAACCTCCCCAAGAGGCAGTGATCACAAGACCAGCTCAGCAGAGTAGCCAAGTTCAAGCCGAGGTAGGCGGCCCTCGCAGGTGGAAGTCACCCGGCGTTCTTTGAGGTGGAGCTGGGGTCCCCATCCTCTCTCTGGCTCGTCCAGGATAGCTGGTGGCCCCTCCCACCAACTACCTCAGGGCAATCAACCATCATGCAGAGACTCAGATGCACTGGGGAGATCTGACATTCCATTCTCCCTGAGTTGTCTGATCACGGTACATCAAACTAGTGGAACCAGTCATGTTCTAGAATATATTGCAATCCACAATGTGTAAGAAATGGAATGAGGCGAGAGAGAGGAGATAAGCAACATGCCATGGAGGCAGGCTGCAGGGGTTGAAGGGAGGTGGGGACATTAGTGATGGGAAATGGGCACGGGTGGAGGGATGGGTGTTGAAACACTCTAGAACCAAAACTCAAACATGAACATTTTGTAACTTTTTATATAACGGTATCACTGTATCACTGTCTTCCCGTTCATCATCGATTTGCTTGAGCGGGCACATCTCCATATGTCCTGTCTCATGCAAGTAGAGCCCAAGGGCACATGCTTGCTCCAGGAACATAAACAGCCTCAAACCCATCAGGTCATGGGAATGAGATCTATAATTGTTACTGGTATTTGGCATATCAAATACGACACAGGGAGCTCGCCAGGCTCTGCCGTGAGGGTATCATACTCTTGTAGTCACCTCTAAATCCAACATTTATTGATGAACTGCGCCGGGCTGTGATAGGCTGGTCTGCTGGGTGGAGTTCTGAGGAGGGGGAAGTCCTGATATGAAAAATGGAGGCCTTCATGGAGTGGGGGGGTCGTCTGGCTTATTGTGAGGCTCTGCTGGGGTGGCGGGCCAGGGCTAGAACCCGCCATCCATCCCCGGTGCCTCGTGAGCAGCTGGGCACAGGGGAGAGCCAGCAGCAGCTCTGCCCCATGTCTGTGAATCTCTGGATGAGCATACCTGGGCAGGATTTAAAAAAAGACTGCTGCAGGGTGGATCTCGATGAGCCGGGCTGTGATAGGCTGTTCTGCTGGGTGGAGTTCTGAGGAGGGGGATGTCCGGATGTGGAAAATGGAGGCCCTCATGGAGTGGGCTTGTTGTGAGCTCTGCTGGGGTGATATAATAAAATATTTTTTTTAAATTTTCCTGCCATTTTTTTTCAAATTTTATTACACCACTTTTAGACATACAATTGCAAGATGCTCATGTAGAGTTATGGTTCTACAGTGTTCCACACCCATCCCTCCACCCGAACCCATCTCCCATCACCAATGTCCCCACCTCCCTTCCCCCTCCCACACCACAACTACTTGGCGGGTTCTGTATGTCTTTTTCTCTCCTCTCTATCTCTCCCTCCCGCCAAACTTTCCTACACATCATAGAATGCAGTGCATTAAAGGAAATAATTATTTCCATTCGTTCCATGGACCGGCGCCGCCGCGACTTAGGAGCCTCATGGTCAGCATCTGGACAGCGAAGGTGGCGACTAGTGTGGTGGGCAAGTCTCATCCGGCTGCTTCCGGGACCCCCAGAGGTGATGGGCCCACTCCCAAACCCATCTGTCCTCCTGGGAGCCCCATGGTCAGCTGGGCCTGGGGCGAGCCGAGTTCCAGCTTCCCCAGGCCAGTGTGAGGCTCTTCATGCTATGGCTGGTCGCCCCAGGGCCGTTCCTGGGTGGGGGCCACAAGGCTCGGCCAAAATGGAGGGCCGGCCCTCGGCTCCACCTGACGGATTCCCAGTGATTCCCGCTTCTGGGAGCTGCCTACCTGGGCTCGAACTCCTTTTACTCGGTTAATCTGGTCTCGAAGTTAGCATCCCTCCCGGGTGGGCTGATTATGTTGCAGCGTCCAGACAGCGAAGGTGTCCTGCCAATTTTTTTGGATCTATTTGTCATTTGCTAAGAGAGAAAGTGCACAGCAACCCGCTCTGATTGGGACTCTGAAAGTGTTATTTTAAGCTCTGTTATCCTGGAGATCTTAGGACCAATCATGATGTTTGGAAAATAGTAGAGCAGGTGGTAATACAAAGCAAGTTTGTATTTAAAATGACAATTCACTTGGGACCAGAGTGAAGGTGTTTACCTTGCACACAGCCATCCCAGATTCGATCCTGACATCCCATATGGTCCTCAAGCACCGCCAGGAGTAATTCCCAGGAGTAACCCCTGAGCATTGAGGGGTATGACCCAAAAAAAAAAAAAATTAATAATAATAAAATGACAGGAAACAGAACTGGATAAACTGTACAGCAGGTAGGAAGTTTGCCTTAAATATGGCTGACCCGGGTTTGAGCACCTACACACCAAGTGGCTCCCAAGCGCCACTAGGAGTAATTCCCAAGTGCAGAGCCAGGAGTAACCCCTGAGCATTGCGAGGTGTGGCCACACAGGGGAAAAAAAGTCAGGAAAATTGTTTAGTCCAATCTTTGAGAGAACTGTAAGAATCCAACCATGTTTTAATTATTTTGGTCATGCATGTTTCTTTTCCTTTCTATTGTTTGGTTTTGTTTCGCTTGGGGGCCAATCCAGGAGTGCTAAAGGTTTATTCCTAGCTCTGTTTAAGGATTATCTCTGGCGGTGCTGAGGGACCACAGTGGGGCATATTCTGAGAAGTGCCCATTGGAAGCTCAATTCCTAGACTTTTTAATAATGTCCATATTATTTTCCAAAAAAGGTGGGACCAGTCAGTATTCCCACCTGCAGTGAAAGTCCCTCTCTCTCTCTCTTTCTTACTCTCTCTCTCTCTTTCTCTCTCTTTCTCTCTCTGTCTTGGGGCAACTCCCATCTACCTGCCATCATGGCATGTTGGTCTCTCTCTGTCTCTCTGTCTCTGTCTCTAACTCTGTCTGTCTGTCTGTCTGTCTGTCTGTCTCTCTCCTCTCTCTCTCTCTCTCTGCATCCACACCAGCTTTGGTTGCTTTTGCATTTTTCAATGTGGCACTGGGAAGTCTTAAGTATAAAATACTGAGCTGACTGAGGAGCTAGTGTGCATGCGTCACATGCCAGAGACCCAGGTCAACCCTTGAGTACTGCCAGGAGCAAACCCTGAGCACTATGCGAGCATCTCCAGAAATAAAATGAGGGAAATCTGAACAAAGCGACTCAGCAGCTCTTAGAACTTTGCCAGTCATTCAGTTCAAATTTAGTCCTGGTAATTATCTTATTTACAATCTTTTTGTTTCTGCCCCATGTCTGTGACTTTTGCAGACTCATAGACATGGGGCAAAGCTGATACTGGCTCTCCTTGTGCCCAGCCTCTCACGAGGTGCCCGGGAGGGAGGGCGGGTTCTAGCCCTGGCCCGCCACCCCAGCAGAGCCTAGCAACAAGCCAGACGAACCCCACACCATGAGGGCCTCCGTTTTCCATATCCAGACTTCCCCTTCCTCAGAACTCCACCCAGCAGACAGCCTAGCTAGCGCGACCGCTTTTGCCGCGCGGTTCATCAATAAATGCTGGATTCAGAGATGACTACAAGAGTATGCTACCTGCACAGCAGAGTTGGCAAGCTACCCGTGTCGTATTTGATATGCCACATACCAGTAACAATTATAGACCTCATTCCCATGACCTGATGGAATGGTTTGAGGCTCTTTAGGTTCCTGGAGCAAGCAGGTGTCCTTGGGCTCTACTTGCATGAGACAGGACATATGGAGATGTTACTGGTGCCAGCTCGAGCAAATCAATCATGAAAGGGAAGACAGTGATACAGTGATACAATGTTTTTGTATATTCTTATTTGTTGGTTACAGGATTTTTTGCCAAAACAATATTATTGTAATATTACAATACTAGTGGTATTTGTGTCAGAAAAAAATTAGTTTTAAATTATTGCAATTCTTTAATTTAAAGAACAGTTTAGAATTTTAGTTATGGGGTGCCGGAGTGATAGCCCAGCGGGTAGGGGCGTTTGCCTTGCACGTGGCCGGCCTCTGCCGGCCAGGTTCGATCCCCAGCATCCCATATAGTCCCCTGAGCACCGCCAGGAGTTATTCCTTAGTGCAGAGCCAGGAGAACCCCCTGAGCATTGCCGGGTGTGACCCAAAAAGCAAAAAAAAAAAGAAAAAGAATTTTAGTTATGGGGCTAGAGGGATGATACAGCAGGTAGGTTATTGCTTTGCGTGCAAATAGCCAGTTTCATTCCCGACATCCTAAATGGTCCCCCAAACCCAGAGTCAGGAGTAACTCCTGAGCATCACTGGCCCCCCAAAAAACGCAAAATAAAATAAAATACGCAGCACACAAAACCAGGACTAACATGGAAATGACAACAGTCGTCACACAAATATATTTAAAGGCTTTTATTTCATTTGACACACAAAATATACAAAATATACGTGCTATGATGGCACATTTTAAAAACCCAGTACAAACAGAAATATGCCAACAAGAAATATATAAAATCCCAACAAATATCTGGCTAGATCATTTGTCCATTATTGGAATCAATAAAGCAAAAACAAAGAATCCCACAGGTAAAATACATTTCCTACATCTTAAGTTTTCTATAAAGCTGCAGAAAAGCCAAAGCAGCTCACAGCGATTTCTTCACAATTTTGCCCAGCTGAAACTACATGATGCCCAGCTCTGACTGCAGGGGGAGCCAGCTGGCATTGGCATCGTCCTCAGGAGCAGAACCCACACAATGCAGGCTCCAGCCACATGCACTGCGTGGCGCCACCCCCCAAAGGGACCCCCCCAGCACAGCATCAGGTTTGCACCCAACCCAGCATAAATAGCTGGAGCGCCCTTGGTGCTACTCCTGAGACCGGAGGACTAAGACAACCGTGGCAGGAAACACAAGTGCTGGCCACGGGGTGCCAGAAGCTCAGGGTCCCACCAGAGTCCGCTGAGTCCCTTCCCAGCAACGGATCACCCCAGTCCTCTTGGTCATCACAGGACCACATCCAGCAGGTCCTGCTTTCCTTCTGGAAGCTTCTGAGAAGTCACAGGCAGGACTCTGGGGCCCTGGGGGTGCTAGCTGGAGCCTAGTGTGAGCCGGCATCACGTCCTGCCTCTGCCTGATGCGGCCAAGGGGCCCCCTCACTCTTGGGAGATGAGCTGGGCAGCTCAGCCCCTGGGAACTGGGCCACCATCCAGGCCTCGGCTGGGAAGGCGAGGCCGCATGGCTGGCCATGGAGTAGAGGGTCTGCACCAGGCCTGAGAGGGGCGCCGAGCCGGGCCAGGTGCTCCCAGGAGAGGGGGTGCGGAGCTGCTGCCTCTGCAGCTGCACCACGTCCTCGCACACGGCCTGGGACAGGCAGCGCAGGGCCATCACCAAGCCTCGCCAAGTGGGGCGCCGCCTGTACCGAGGGCGCCTCCGGGGCCCGGGAGACCTGGATCTGAGCCGCTTGTGAGGAGGGGTGCGCTGGGGTCTGGGCGACCGCGGCCTTCTCTGGGCTCTCTGGGAACAGGAATCCCTGTTGGGCTCGTCCCTGCAGCCGCTGTGCCCAGAGTCGGGGTCCTCTGAGCGATGGACATCTAAATTCTCCCCTTCGTACTCAGCATCTGAGGAGCTCCCTGCAGAAGAGGAAGCTGATGAGAAACCGGAGGCCTCATTTCCAGAGGTCCAGCCGCAGCCAGAGCCTTCTGGACACCACGCCTCCCCCCCACCCCTCATCCTCTAGGACCCCTGGAGCCCCCAACCGGCTCCCACATTGAACAATACCTCTAAAGACCCGGCGAGGTCGAGCCCCTGGGGCCCTGGGAAACTAAAGCATGACCCACCTGTCCTGTGGGGCCGGTGGATCACCCGGCTCCTCTGCCTCTTCCAGTCACTGTCTCCATCTTCGTCAGAGCTGCTTCCTGACTCTGGGGAAAAGATAGAGTGAGTGTCCACAACACCAAGAGACCCTGGCTGCTGTCCCACACCACACACACGCACACACACGCACACACACCGTGTGCTCCTACCTGATTGGTCAGAGCAGCATCTTCCACTCCCGGCCTCAGAGTCTGAGCTTTGCTCCCCAGCGCTCTGGGGCTCTGGCCCTGTGGAAAGAGACACTTGGGTGATGCTTGTCCTGAAAATCCCCCGGGGGTGCTGCTCTGTCCCTGGCTCATCTGGGTTGTCTGCCAGAGATGGGTAAACCAGTTAGGGCATGCTGGTTCCCCCATGTGTGCCCAGGAGGCCACGTTCCCAAGGACCCCAAGTCTCCAAGGGGCTGGGTGTCACCTCCTCTCACCAACTTCTAAATAAAATGTCAGCCAGGAACACAAAAATCAATCCTCTGGCTCTTAGGCACCTCTAGCCTCCACGCAGAGCCCACTTTCCCCACCCCCACCACCCAGCACACCCACATTGGTCAGAAATGTGCCCCACTGGGAGGTATTTCTTACCCTTTCCTTCTGGTGCCTTCTCCTCCCTCTCTGAGCCCCTGCCTGAACAGGCTTCCTCTGGGGAGAGCAGCTGGGCAGCAGAGGGCTGGACAGAAGAGTCAGAAGTGTGGAGATCTTCTGCTCTGGGCTCCATCCTGAAGTCAAAGCAAGGTCTTCTCCAGGCCAGGTCCAACCGTCAAGTCAGAAGCAAGGTGACCTCCTCCAGGCAAGGTCCAGGTCCTGAAGCTCCAAGCAAGGAGATGTGCTCTTCTCTCGATTGAGAGCAGAAGTGATGGATATGGGGATGACTCCACCTTTTATAGTCCCAAGGGTGGGTACAGCTTGCTCCTATTGGCTGAAATGTTTAGGCTTCTGCCCAATCAACACCTCCTGGGCCTCACTTTCCTGGGGGCAGTGTTTAGGCGTTACCCTCCTCTCTGCATTCCTAGGGGCCCCAGGACCTCACAGCCTCAGTCTGGGAGTTAGGGCTTCTCTTAGGAAGTGGGGATTAGGGGAATGTCTTAACATCTCATTCATCTCACCAACTTCACATGGTACAATCCAGAAAAGGTCTTGACACTATCAATAACATTCCAATATATATGTTGTAATAGTCAATATAATTAGTGCCGGCTAAGGGAGCAGGCTTGGCGGGGGGAAATGAGGGTCTTTGGTAACTGTGGGGGGCACACTGGTGGTGGGATTGGTGTTGAATGATGAATGCTTGTAACAACTGTACTGTGCAAAACTTTGTACTCTCTAAATCACGGTGTTTAAATCAAGTTTAAAAATGAGGATATACAATTTAAAGAGCCACAATTAATGCATTTCAAATAAAAGGAAATTGTCAAAACAAAAGTATCTCATTCATCTTATAATTGGATATAAACAACTGAATTTAAAGAATAGGGTTTCGTTCTCAGAGGATGGCTGAATATTGCGTATCACTTGATCACTTGATTACTTGAATCCCCTTATTCATCGATTTGCTCGAGTGGCGCCAGTAACATTTTCATTGGACCCTATCACGTACCAATGTAGCCCAATGGCATCTGGTTGATTCAGGAATATGAAGAGACTCAAACCGTTCCTTCAGGGTCTTGACAAGGAAGTCTGACCATCTTGTAGGTGGGCGGCCACGTGATCTTTTGACTGGAATAGTGGGTGGACTTTCGTTGCTGTTCATGGAATAAAGAGAACGATTCCCCCTTTGTGCAAATTCCCTCTTTGTCCAGTATCTTCATGTCCAGACTTCTTTCCAAGAGTGTGTTTTTTGTTCACACGAGTTCCCACTGAGCCCATGGGATGTCACCGTGCTTGGAACCTGGGAAGACAGTGAAACTGAGGCAGTCGGGATGTAGTTGTTTAACTGTATGGGGCTGGAAACATAGCAGGGCAGGTAGGGTGTTGGCCTTGCACACAACCAACCCGGATTCAGTATCCCCAAGGGACTAGATCAGGTCCCCTGAGCCCTGCCAAGAGTGATCCCTGAGCACAGAGCCAGGAGTAAGCCCTGAGCACTGCCAGGTGTGGCCCCAAACCCAAAATAAAGAGTTTGCATATAGAAATGCAACGGGTTTCTGTCTATTGATTTTGTAGCTGCCACTTTACTATATTGCCCTATTGTTTCCAAAGGATTTCAGGTGAATCAAACCAGTAGAGGATATTATGGTATAAATTGGTACCCTCAGAAATGCACATTTGATATGGCCTTCCTCCTCCCCTTCTCTCCCCTTAGTGCTCAAATTCAAGAACCTGACTATTTCTTTTTTTTTGCATCCACAGACGCCAACACCACCTGCCAGACCCAATTCCATGTCCACCCCTAAACTGCATGAAGGCCCAGAGCAAATCTTTCCTTGTTCTTAAGCTCTTTTTGTGCCTCCATGGCTGTTTCTTGGGTTGCACTAAACATTCTCAGCCCTGTGTGAGGGCACAGCTCTGTCTTCTGAACCAGAATTTTCCAGGGAATGTTTATAAGTGTAAGTCATGTTTGCTGCGGTCAGTATGTGAAGTCCCAGGAGACCTGCATGTATAACAAAACACAACCAGCCTTGCTTTGAGTGTGTGTGGTCATTCTTTTTTTTAAATTTTTAATTTTACCACCATGAGAACAACATTACAAAGATGTTCATAATTGGGTCTCAGTCATATATTGTTCCAGCACCCATCCCTTCACCAGTGCCCCATTCCCACCACCAATGTCCCCACATTCCCCCCTCTCCCAGCTCCAGAGCAGGCATTTCTTCCATCACTCCCTTTCTCTCTCTCTCTCTGTCTCCATCTCTCCTTCATCTTCCCCAACCCTTATTATACCATGTGATATATAGAATTACAAGGATGTTCATAACTGGGTCTCTACAATACGGTGTTCCAGAATCCATCCCTCCACCAGTGCCAATTCCCACCACCCAATTCCCAAACACACCCACCCAAACCCTGCCTGCCCCCATTGCAGGTGCATTTTACTTATCTATCTCTTTGTCTATGTCCCTGTATTTCCTAATCTCTCTTCTGTTTGTGTGGTCATTCTTAAGGGAAATGTGTCAGTGAGTTTTGGAGGGGGAGATGCTACCTGTTAAACGCAGGTTTGCAAAGGTGTGAAGGTTGTAATATACCACTGAGTTCATCTCTGCCACGAAGATTTCAAATGACTCATTTAGTTATTCAACAACAAAACAAATTGCTCACATCTTTATTCTTGAGGTTTTATTTCCTAACATATTTTGCTTGTGTGCTTAATGGAGTCTTGGGGGTTTTTTTTGGGGGGCACCTAGCGATATTTAGGGATAACTCTTTGTTCTGGATTCAGGAACTCCTGGCAGCGCTCAGGGGATCGTATAAGATGCCAGGGATGGAATCCGGAACAGCCATGTGCAAAGCAAGCATCCTATTCCGCTGATTGTCTCTCTGAACTCTAGAACTTTTTCAACATTATGAAAATCAAGGTCAAAGTTAAGTCTTGGGCTTGATATAACACACTAACTCCTTCAAAAAAAATAGGTCATGAGAATACTGTCATGTGGGGGTTGGAGATAGTCAGATAGTACATCTGGGAGGAAGCCTACCTTGCACACGGCCGACAGAGGTTCGATTCCTGGCATCTCGTGTGGTCCCCTGAGCACTGCTAGGAATAATTTGTGAGTATTGAGCCAGGAGTAACCCCTGAGCACTGCCAGGTGTGCTGCGTGCTCCCCAAAACAGAAAATACAGCCATATAAAACGCAGGAAAACGAATTCAAATGCCGAGGGCAGAATCTAAAGTCACCCTGTTGTGGTATATTAATCATAACCAGATAAGGGCGCTGAGCCCGGCCGGGGGCGGCAGTGGGCAGCGGGGGGCCGGGGGCTGCAGGGGCTGTTCGCTCACGCCTGTCTGCCACCCCCAGGACGTGTTTCTCATGATCCGGCGCCACAAGACCACCATCTTCACGGACACCGAGGAGTCGAGCACCGCGTTCGAGCTGCAGAGCATGCTCAAGGGGCCTCCTCACGCTCCTCCTGACCAGCAGCGGCTGTGCAAGGACGACCAGCTTCTGGATGGCGGCACAACGCTGGGAGAGTGTGGCTTCACCAGCCAGACAGCGTGGCCACAGGCCCCAGCCACAGTGGCGCTGGCCTTCGGGCAGGTGGCGCCTTCGAGGCCTTGTGCCTGAGCCCTTCTCCAGCCCACCTGAGCTGCCGCATGTGACGAAGCCCCAGGTCTCAGGGAGCAGCGCCAATGAGCAAGCAGTGAGTGAGGGCCTCGTGCCCACCTGGGCCCCACCACCCCGCAATAAAAGATTTGGGTGCCAAAAAAATCAATACCAGATAAATCCAAGAGCAGGCTAGAGAGATCATTTGAGTGAGTTGCATACTGAGCTACATAAAATTACCTGTTTGGTTCCACTGTGAAAATGACAGTGGTTAAGGTAGGGTTCATTGGACAAGGGGGAAGCACCATAGTTCTGAGAAATGATTACTTTCGGGGCGTGGGAGGTTGGACCACAGCTGATAGTGGTCAGGCTTTACTGGGTGTCAGCATCTGGGATGGGCCTCAGCACCACCAAAGAAGGGTGGAAACAAAACTACAAAACTGAATGTTTTAATTTAGGGGATTGTCAAGCAGGCCCTGTAAGGACCACCCTGAGAGCCACCAGGTGTGCCTGAAAACACTCCCCCAAAAATTAAATTCTTAAGTATTTCAGACTTTTAAAGTCATGTATGTTTTCTGATTTCCAATTATTAGTTCCTTTTTGTGTTTCTTTTTGGGGGCATTCCGGCAATGTTCAGGTGTTTCTACTGGCTCTGCATCAGGAATTACTCCTGCCTAGAGGTGCTCTGGGGACCCTACGGATGCTGGAGATAGAACCCAGGTCGTCCGCAACAAGGCAAACACTGTACCAGCTGTACTAACGCTCCGGCCCTATTAGTTCCATTTTAGTAAGCTATAGTGATGGTGCCATTTTCTTCTTAGTTCAAATTAAGATAAAGACATTCATAGAACTCCCCAAAGGTTTAGAGTTGTTGGTTTATTTTCGTCTAATAGTTTATTTTTTAATTTTTTATTTAAATAGCTGATTTACAAAGTTATTGGTGTGAAGTTTTAGGCACAGAATGTTCTAGGCCCAGTCCCAGTACCAGCGTCGACCTCCCTGTGCCGTGTCCCCCGCTGCCTGCAGCCCACCACCTTGACAGGCACATTATACAGCTGGTGGTTGTGGTTTAGATCATGTGTTCAGTGTGGTTGAGGCTGTTTGGGAATATGGTTCCTATGACTCCCCATGTCACCAGCACCAGGCCAGGACCTGGAGACACAGCGCAGCCCATCTGGTCGAGGGTAAAGGAATGCAACTAACACGGACGACAGGGCCATGATTCCTCCAAAACAATCCCACGATTGTTAACTGGGATGCAAATTCCCTTTCTGGATATTACGCCCCAATGAACTAAAATCATAGACACAGACATTAGCAGAAATTACATTCACAGCAACATTCTTCCCAATAGCCAAAGAGATGAGACAACACAAATGTTCGTTTAGACACAAATGGATAAATAAAATATGGTATTTAATGAGATATTATAGAACCTAGAAAAGGATGTTCTAACATACGCTGCAATGTGGCCAGACTTTGAGAATACTGAACAATTCTACTGATGTAAATACTTACAGCTGTCAAATCCATAGACAAAGGAAGTAGAAAGACAGTCGCCAGGGCTGGGGAGGTGAGGGATGGAGAGTGATTATTTACTGGAAAGCATTGTGGGGTGGATGGTGGAATCATTGGGTGATCATGGCACGATCTATGCCTTTTAAGCAAATGGCTCTGAGGGCCACATGCCCGCTCAAAGGGCTCGTGGGCAAGCTTCAGATGCAGGAGTTCTTGCCTCTCAACCTAGTGCATCTTGGTTCCTTGAGCACAGCTGGAAGTGACCCCTGAGTACTTGAGCCCCTAAACACTACCAAGTAGGACCCTAGAAATGGTTCAGAGGTTGAATTTTATTTGCATTTCACCTCCATTAATACCTTCGGGTGCAACTCAGTGGTGGAATTCATGCTGAGAATGGATGAGTTCCTGAGTTCAATCCCTTCATAACAAACAGAAACATAATACAAATACTCTAAGGGCCAGGATCCAAGCTAAGTGGGTGACACTTGCTTTGCATGCATGAGTCTCGGGGTTGAATCCCCATTAGTGAAAAACATAACACTCTTCCTCATCAGCTGATGTGTATGTAATAGTACATTGAGCCTTTAACTCTGAGAAGTCTTACTACTACTACTACTACTACTACTACTACTACTACTACTACTACTATTACAGATGAGGAGGCCCAGTGCATTGTGTATACAGATCATTCCAACTCACATCCCCAAACAGCAACACGAGCAACTGAACCCATGTTTCCTCTCAACACAAGGTCCTTAGCCATGTTACCTGAAGCTGTTACTCTTCAAGTCCTCAGTATCTGCCTTACTTTCACTGATGTCTTCTGCCATTCTCTGTGGTTTTATTGTCATCAGTAATCAGCCTGACAATTTATAATCATGACTGTGCATGTATGCTATGATAATGTACTGGCTAATATGAACTACTATAAAGAAGATTACCAAGACCGAGTGTGGGATTTATAGGGTCAAGAATGGCTAGATACATTATGAAATTGGTCTATAAATGAATGGACATGGAGAGGATCATGCTGAGTGAAATTAGCCAGACGGTAAAGGACAGATATAGAATGACTGCATTTATTTGCAAGATATAAAAAATAGCATGATACCAATATCCAAGGCCAGACAAGCCATGGATCAGGAGGTCTTGTCAGTGGGTAGAACCTACTGAAAATGTGTGGGAGTCAGAGGTTAGGTAATACAGAGATAAGAACACTGTACTAATAATTATTGTAAATGATAATATCAGCATAGAACTGAGCATTGAAAGTAGAAAAAAAAAGATATACATGATAACCTCTAAATGTTTGTATTGCAAGCCACAGTGTGTAAGAGAAGGGAGAGAGAGAGAGAGAGAGAAAGAGAGAGAGAGAGAGAGAGGTGAAAATTGCCCGCCATAGATGCAGGCTGGGGGTGGGGGGAATCAGGGAACATAGGTGGTGGGAAATGGGTATTGGTAAAGGGATGTGTGCTGGAACACTGTATGACCGAAACCCAAATATGAACACTTTTGTAACTGTATATCTCACGGTGGTATAATAAAAAAAATTAAAAAAAAAAAAGAATGACTTGATACCATGCCAGAAGCTACTGTTGTCCTCGGACTAGGAACAAACCCGGATGGTAGTAGCCACTGAAGTCTCTGTTCACAGACGTTCTTCTCATCTCTGGGTACTGAAGTTGTTGGAAGGGACAAAACATTGGACACGGAGGCTAATTTCTAATTACATATGAGGAACATGGATGATGGTAAATTGAGCTGAAGACAGTACACGGGTCAGGATGCACGCTCCCATGTGCCCAACTGGGGTTGGATCCCTGGCACAACAAGGCTTCCCAAGAATAGCTGGGTGCCACCCTGGAGGCCCCCCTAAGCATGACCATGTGTCACTCTGTGGACCCTGAGAACCACAGAATCCGAAATCAGAACCACATCCTGAGGCCTGAGCCCTGAGCCAACCCAGGTGGCAGAGTAGTGCTGAGCCACCGAGCTTGCGAGGATGCCAAAGCAATCCAAACCAGGTCATTTTAGAGGCGTCTGGCCAGGCTCAGGGTTAGGGTCTCCTGCAGCAGGCACGGCAGGGCCTGGCTCCCTCTAGCCCTGGCCACATGAGAACAAAAGGGCTGAGGGTGGGGAAACAGGAGTGAATAATGGCGCTGGTGTTGATCACCCACAAGCTGGGCTCGCTGAATACCCATGTAGGTTGCCAAAACCGCAGAGAGAAGGTAGAAAGAGAAAAGATGCCCACCAAGGCAAGAATCTTCTGGGCAGCTCTAGTCTCAGCAGAGGGTCTCTTGCACAGGGAGAGCCTCTGAATATACCAGACTTGATGACCATGTTGGTACAGGAGGAAGACCATGTACCCGCTGGCTGCAACCATGAGCCCAAAACCCAAAATGCTTTGAGGGGCCAAGACAGACGCCAGCAATAGGGATGTGGTTGGGTCGACCAGAGTAGTGGCACAGTACCCCAAGTCCTTGAAGTCTGTCCGGTTTGTGCTGCTTCCTGCTTGGGTCACGTACACACAAACAATGGAATTTACCAGCATATGCAAAACCCAGCACAGGGAAATGAAGAGACTGGCGTACCTGGATGCTTTCCCTTTAAGTCCGGTCCACCTAGAGGTACTGGGACTTAGGGTGATGGCCTGATAGACGCTCAGCACACAGACTGCACTGAAGGACATGCCCCCTGGCCACTCTGTGGACATAGAAAACAAGTTTGCATCCAGCATCACTCAGGAAGTGCTTCTGTCCCCAGGCGGTCATTGTGTGGGGACCCCTCTGGAAAGAATTGCCAAGAAATTGGCCAGAGTCAGGTGCCGGGTAACCAAGTCTGTGAACTTGACCTTGCGGGCTCTGAAGTGAAGGATCACATTCTGACCGAGGAAAGTGATGTTTCCTAGGATTCCAAGCAGAGTCTGAGAGAAGGACACGGCCCCAGCAGCCACTTCCCAGGGGCTCATGCTGCCGCCAGCTCCCAAGGGTCAAGTTCGAGTTAGGAGGGAGGCGTCACTCTGCAATGACAAGCGGGACATGCAGTGAGTGCATCAGAGGGGGGCAAGTGTCTCTTCTGCTCTGAGATTCTGTTTCTTCATCCGTTTAGTTATGGGACTGGGGATCAAACCCAGGGACCATCCATGCCTGGCTCTGCTTCACCACTAGATGCACGCTGACCCCACACCCTGCTGTGCTCAGGGATGACTCCTGGCTCTGTGCTCAGGGATGACTCCTGGCTCTGTGCTCAGGGATGACTCCTGGCTCTGTGCTCAGGGATGACTCCTGGCTCTGTGCTCAGGGATGACTCCTGGCTCTGTGCTCAGGGATGACTCCTGGCTCTGTGCTCAGGGATGACTCCCGGCTCTGTGCTCAGGGATGACTCCTCACTCTGCTCATGGCTCACTCCTGGTAGGGCTCAGGAGCCCTATGGGGTGTCAGGGGAGCCAACTCAGGTCAGCCACATACAAGGCAAGTGCCTCACTTTCTGTCTTATCTCTCCAGCCCTGACCCTTTTGTTTTTAATCGAGCACTAACACAAGGTACATCTGAATATGCAACTGACAAAAAAAACTTTTGGTGAAGTCCACAATTATATTGCAGGAAATAGAAGGAAACATAAATATTGGAGGAAATGTCTGTTGTCAGCAGAGACAACACCAGCAGGAGTTGCTAGTGCACACATTAAACATGTATGTCCAGCATAAGGGGTAGAACTTTCTCTGACAGCCTTAACCTCTCAGACATTCTGTGGCTTTTCTTTATTCATCCTCAAAGAAAAAAAAAAAAAAAAAAACCTTTCTGTTCCTTTATTCATCAGCAAATGAAAAGGGATTTTATACCCACCCCACTGAAAACAGTGCCTAGGGTCCTTGTCGGGTGGAGGAATTTCACAATTATAGAGGGTCATCTCAGATTACACAAGCTCTAGGGAAAAACATCTAACCTCACCCACACTGTAGCTGATGCAAAATCATATTTATTGATCTGTTTTTAAGGAGAGTTAAGTATGCAGTTCAAGACGATTTAACCAGCTACAGTAAAGCATACTTCACGTCATCAGGGATTGGCATAAAATTAAGAATCTTGCTCTCTTTCCTCAAGTCAGCCCGCTGGATGTTGCTTCTATACTCGGGAGCAGAGCAGGGGGCCACTTTTTCCAGAGGGGAGTCTACCTGCCTAAACGAGCCCCCTCCAAGGCTCCTGCTAGACACCTGTCTTTGCAGTGACTTCTCGGGGTACTCACCAGAATCCTTTGCTGCCATCTCTGAGGCCTCAGTGCAAAGATGCCAGCGTGTGTGAGCGAAAGAGAGCCAGGCCCAAGATAAAGCAGCGTCCTTCTGGTGACCTCACCTCCCCCCAGAACCGCAATTAGCCTTTCACTGGGCCCGGCAGTGACAGCGCCCCCCTAGGGCAGCGGCCTACCAGGGATCAAATCATCCTGGTCCCCAACTATGAGGAACAATTAATTGTCTACTAGGATCTCTATGGAACTGTCTGGGAGCAGCTTTGGGCCAGACCATGTGGGATTTGCCAAGAGAGAAGAAGGAAACGCTGAGGGCTAAGCCATGAGGGACTCCAGAGCAAACTTGTGTCTCCCTGGACCTGCTGCCAGCCTGGAAGTTCTATACAAAACTTTTCATTCTTTGCCACC
Source organism: Cryptotis parvus (assembly GCA_021461705.1). Taxonomy (NCBI): domain Eukaryota; kingdom Metazoa; phylum Chordata; class Mammalia; order Eulipotyphla; family Soricidae; genus Cryptotis; species Cryptotis parvus. Next base: position 72,821 of record JAJIBD010029060.1, read on the forward strand.
TATGGACATCCCCCCAAGCTGCCAGACCACAGGCTAAGTTCCAGGAGGAAAATGAGATGAACCACAGAAACTGAGAAGTATGTGTACTCCTGGGTGAGAGCAATGGGGAAGCCTGACCTTGACAGTGAAGCCTGACCTTGACCAGAAGCTTCACATGATCTGTCATTGCATGAACAAAGTATTGGGTTACCCAGCGGGGAGAAGAAACAACTTTTGCGTGCCAATGGATTTCAAATAATGTGTACTCTACTCACCACCGACATGTTTTAAAATAGGAAACTAAAACATACCCAAGCACAACACAGTCATCAGTTAGCCCATAGATGGTCAAATTTCCCCTTAGGTGATTTGTAAAGTTGATCTGATTTCATTATGGAGGAGTGCATTCAATACACACCAGATATTTTCCTCCTTCACTTGATCACTTGAATCCCGTTATTCATCGATTTGCTCGAGTGCGCGCCAGTAACATTTCCATTGGACCCTATCAAGTGCCAATGTAGCCCAATGGCATCTGGTTGATTCAAGAATATAAAGAGCCTCAAACCGTTCCTTCAGGGTCTTGACAAGGAAGTCTGACCATCTTGTAGGTGGGCGGCCACGTGATCTTTTGACATCCCGTGGGATCCAGTCTGTAATGGTTCTAGTCCAGCGGTTGTCTCCAAATCGCATTACATGTCCAGCCCATCTGATTTTCGATGCCTTGGCAAACGAGACAGCGTCCCTGATTCTGGAAGAGCGACAGAGGTCAGAACTCCGGATTCCTTCTCTCACTTGAGTGAGGCGTGATATTCCAAGCATAGATCTTTCGATTCCTCTCTGGGAGACCCAAATAGCATTCTCATCCTGCAGAATGAGGATCCAGTAACAGAAATGTTTATTTTCCTCCTTAATTTTTTTTTTTTTTTGCTTTTGTGGTCACACCCGGCAATGCTCAGGGTTTCTCCTCACTGCACTCAGGAATTACTCCTGGCGGTGCTCGGTGGATCATATGGGATGCCGTGGATCGAACCCAAGCTGCATGGGCTGGCCGCGCCCAAGGCAAACGCCCTACCTCTGAGCTATCGCTCCGGCCCCTTTCCTCCTTAATTTTATACACCCTAAACACATACCTTTCCTGCGTCCATTTTTTGTCTATTTTGCCTGTTCCTTCCAGCCCCCATCAATAAATTCTCATTTAAAAAATTGCAAATTAGTTATTCCTTAGGTGAAAATAATCCCAGTGTTTTCGAGAATCTTTTAGAGTCTTTATGTGTTTTTTACAACATTCAGATGTGGAAAATTAGAAAACCAAAATATATGAAATTTTTTCAATAGAAAGTTTACTCTCAGAGCCGGAGTGATAGCACAGCGGGTAGGACGTTTGCCTTGCAAGCAGCCGAATCCGGGTTCGATCCCAGGCATCCCATATAGTCCCCCAAGCACTGCCAGAAGTAATTTTTTGAGCGAACAGCCAGGAGTAACCCCTGAGCATCGCTGGGTTGGACCCAAAAAGCAAAAAAAAAAAAATAAATAAACTAATTTAAAAAAGACTCGATCCCATCCCAGCAATGGACTGAATGAGGATTTCAAATCCATGTTGTCTGTTGCAGAGACAAGCCTCTTTGAGCCGGGGATGTCCCAAAAAGGCCAGATTCTTTCAACTACTCAGTATCTGCACTTTGTTTGTGAGCATCTTTCTAGATCCTTAAAATGGGTTACAGTCATACGTGATTATGCTTATGATAACTGTTGGGGGTTTTGTTTCATTATATGTATTTTTATTGAGATCTTGTCACTTGTCTTCCCGTTGATCATCAATTCGCTCGAGCCGGCACCAGTAACATCTCCATACCTCCTGTCACATGCTAGTGTAGCCCAAGGGCATCTGCTCGCTGCAGGAACATGAAGAGCCTCAAACCATTCCATCAGGTCATGGGAATGAGGTCTTAATTGTTACTGGTACTTGGCATATCAAATACGACACAGGTAGCTTGCCAGGCTCTGCCGTGCGGGTAGCATACTCTTGTAGTCACCTCTCATCTTGAGCATTTATTGATGACAACCTGGACTTATGATCAGCTCTTCACACACATACACCCCTTTATGCCCCAGAGCTGGTTATTTTACACAGGGGAACCCCCTCCCCTCGGTCTGGGGAGGGGCCCCTTGGCGTGGAAGAGAGTCCCAGGGTAAGCCTGCAGCAAGTTAGTGCTGTGAGGTCACTAACAAGGGCCTTCCCCCATGGGTGGACTGGGGCAGCCTCTGGAAGTTGACAAGTCACAGATGTTGCCCCTCTGGGGCCCCCCACAGCCCAGCCTGGGGAGTGGCTCTGAGACTGACTGGCAGCTTCTGGGGAAGCAGAAGGAGGGGCCACAGGTGTACAAGGGAGCTGAGGGACGCTGGGCCACCCGACAGCACCCACTGCACTGTACAGTGTCCAGCGCCTTCTGGCTCCTCACGGATAGGGCAGGCCCCCAAGACAGTTCACCAGAGAGCAGGATTCACACACGTGTGCACACGTGTGCCATGAGGAGACTCCCTGCAGTGAGGGGAGAGCCCGCTCTGACAGAATATCTCAATCACCATGAGCTCCCTGCAGCTCTGCCGATCGATGCGGCAATTAGATTTTATCAGCCGCTACCTCCACACTGAACCCTGCCTACCCCAGCCTGTCCAGGCACAGGCATGTATCGAGATCTCGATATACAAATGTATATTTAAGATGTTCATTTACCGATTACCTTATAATCATCCAAGGTATAGTAGCCAAGATGGTGCTGAATTTCCTGAGATAACGTTTTTGTTATGAGGAGCCTAGAAGACCCATTGCCTGTTAGTTAGAAACATAAGTAAAATGCCATAAACTACTGAAATAATTACAATAATGTAACAAAGACTAGAAACAGAACAGAAGTAAGAGATAAAGATATTTTAGGTTAAGACTATAATTATAATTACACAGCAATTGTTTGTTAATAGTGAGCTACTAAAAAGATTAGAAATCTATTCAAATACCTAAAATAAATGTTACATCTAAGAGCTATGGAAGGGGCCAGAGCACTAGCACAGAAATAAGGGCATTTGCCTTGCACACAGCGGACCTGGCTTCAATCCTGGCATCACATAGTCCCCAAGCACTGCCAGGAGTAATTTCTGAGTGCAGAGCCAGAGTAACCTCTGAGCATTGCCAGATATGACCCCCAAAATTCATAATAATAATAACAACAATAATATGAATCTCTCCGTATATGGTCTGTGTTTAGAATGTGAGCCCCTTAAAACTAATAGTTTGATCAAGAAGAGAAAAATACTACTTGATATACCTAAAGGCAGATGCTTCTAAGTATTTTCTGTAAGTGCCTGTACTGGTATGCAGCCTGCATTGCTCTTGAGAACTGCCCTGAGTTTCTGATTGTATGAGCTAGCTACCTTCTGTTTTTCATTTGTAAGTGAATCCACTTTGGGAAGAGAAGACATGAGTGTGTTCAGTTTCCATGCTTGGCACCCCTGCCGGGGGTGTTATAATGTGATAGTGATATAATCTGTCACTTATGGCCTTTAAAATCAGGGAGTAATCTCTTTGCCATGATTGGAAACTATAAATTAGACTCCCTAAGTTTGCTCATCATGTCCCCCAGTTTTCTAGATTAATCTATCAATTTTATAGCCTAGCACATTTTTAATATTTACTTTATTTAAATACTGTGATTTACAAAGTTGTTCACAATACAATTGTTTCAGGTATTCGATATTCCTACACCAATCCCACCACCAATGTGCCTTCCGCCACCCCCAAAGTTCCTAGTTTACATCCATCCCAAGCCTGCTCCCTTAGCACGCCCTAATTAATTAGCCTTATATTACCCTATCTTGCATTTGTTTGTTTGTTTTTATTTGTTATGTATTTTGCTAGTGAGGGTTCAATAGATTACTCCTGGCTCTGCACTGAGTGAGGTTAGTAATTTACTCCTGGCTCTGCACTCAGGAATTAATCCTAGCAGTGCTCAGGGACCATAGAGGATGCCAGGAATTGAACCCCCAAACAACTGCTTCAGGGAAAGTCAAATACCTACTCACTGTACTATCACTCCAGCTCCTCTACTCAATTTTTAACAAAGTTGTTCACATTAATTTGTTACAGACATTCAATATTCTTTTCCTTTATTTTTTTTTCTTTCTAGGTCACTACTGGCAATGCTCAGGGGGTTTCTCCTAGCTCTGCACTCAGGAATTACTCCTGGCGGTGCTCAGGGGACCATATGGGATACCCAAATCAAACCGGGCCAGCATGGGCCGGCTGTGTGCTAGTGCAAACCTCTATCCATTGGCTATCGCTCCAGCCCTGAGACATTCAATTTTCAACCCCAATCCCATCACCATTGCACCCACCATTTTGCCCACTTTTCCCAACCCAGCACTTATGCTGTCCTTGTAGCAGACCATCAATAACTTATTTTATGTTGCTTTTCATAGATACTTTGCTAAAAATTATCAAGAAATGTTTTTCTTGGCACTGATTTTCCCACATGTTCCATTTATGTACTTTCTCTCCTTTGTGAACACCCTGAGTCCCTACCAGGTTGGGGTGCATAGTCTAACTCCTGTATTCTTGTGTGGGACATGCCGTATTGGATCTTTGTGCTTTAGACATGGGAGGAATCAAAGATTTTACACACTCACCGGTGAGTCACTGTAAAGTGCCAGTATGGATTTAGTTCCTCTTATGCACGGAGTTTGGAATGTTTTACAGCTTATCACCATATGTACCATTTGGATGGATTCCTCGGTTGATTATGAGTCTCATTGTGTTACAATTTTGAGTGAGCTTCCCGCAAACATCTGTTGTTTACTTCTCTGGATAGAGTATTCATGGATCTGAAGTGTGAAAAGCCTGAACTCTGGTTCTAATTTTCCACCTTTGTACATTCATAAAGGTTCCCTTGGGAAGTCATCTTCTCTTCACTAAGATGTGAATGGTTCTCAAAGACTTTATTCCAGTCCACTACATTTGTGTGTTTTCTCAGGGAGTATGAATTCTCTGGAGTTTAACAAGTTTTGAAGACTGGGTAAAGTTTTTCCCATTCTCATTACCTTTGTAGGAGTTCTCTGCAGCAGGCATTTTCTGATACATGCAGGGTGTAAATTTCTACAGTAGGCTTTGGCACACGTGTTATATTTACATAATTTCTCTCCTGTGAGGATTCTCATCTAATGAGGTGTGAACGTCATATAAAGCCTTTGCTATGCTTGAGAGGTCTCTGTACAGAATGAATTCTCTTATAATCCCTGAGGTCTGAGACTTTTGCAAAGCGTCTTTCCACAATCAGCACATTCATGACATTTTTCTCTTGCCCATGATCTCCTCTCCTGTGTTGGGTATTTTTAATATTTTTAGTGTTATTACAGATATTTTTGGCAATTGGAAGAACTTTTATAAGTAAAAAATTGGAGGTAACAATTTAAAGACTGGGGCTGGAGT
>JAJIBD010029061.1:0-132500 GCA_021461705.1 Cryptotis parvus
GGGCGAATAAATCTGGAACCAATCGAAACTTCACGGAGCGCAAAGAGCCACATCAAGAAGGCGTTTCCTCTACTTCCACGCCCAGCCGTCCTGCTCTCCACCAATCAAATGTAACGATAGGACCCAAATCCCCGCCCCAATCAAGAATGCCCCGCCCTATTCCGGGAGGGAGCGCTTTCTCCCCCTGCCTCTCGACGCGCTTCCGAACTACAATTCCCAGTGTGCTTCGGGCGCCTGGGTAGGGAGGGCTGAAGAGGCGCTGAGGGCGGGGTGCGCCTGAGAGTGCCCCGGCTTGTTCGCTTAGTTCAGTGAATCAGAACAATGACTGCGCCGCCGGGTTCCCGGGGCGCGTCCGAGGACTGTGAGCAGTCGCCGCCGGGAGCGCGGCGGGGCGGCGCAGCTTCGGCCGCGCGGTGTGAGCGTCTGGGGCTGCGGAGCCTCGAGCGCAGATCCTGCCCAAGCGCCTGCAGCCCGCGCCGAGCCGCGGGGACTCCTCGGGAGCCGTGTGCGTTGTTGGGAGCGGAGCCGGGGCGCGGATATTACAAAGCCTGAAGACCCCCACTCCTGGAACCCCTTTTATTATTAACCATGTGGATACCTACGGAGCACGAGAAATACGGCGTGGGTGAGTCTCCTCGGGGCGAACTTTTTATTCGGCTCCGGCTCCAGCCGGGCGCGGGGTTTCGCGTCCTTGCTCCCGCGCCTCTCGCGCCCGCCCGGGTGGAAATGCCAAAAAAATCCTTGGCATCGCGCTGCGGGTTCAAGGCTTTATGGAGCCAAGTCCTGGTGTGAGGGCTGCACGCCGGGGTCTCAGTCCTTCTCCGCGGGATCGGTGGTCCCGACCGCGGCTTCTGGAGCTCTGGGGACGCCTGGGGAGGTCGCGGGGGGTGTGGGGGTTGCGCCTCTTGCCCGTTTGCACTGTGTTCTGTGTGCGGAGTTTGGAGTGCCTGCCTTGGCGTGTGTGTGTGTGTGTGTGTGTGTGTGTGTGTGTGTGTGTGTGCCTGTCTGCCTGTCAGTCTGTCTCTCTGTGTCAACTTGGAAGTGGAGGGCGAACGGCGATCCTCTGGCTCCTTCCCTTTCTTTTCCCCAAACGGCGGGGTAGACAGCAGTGGGCTGCAACATTTAAGGGAGAATCACCACCGCGAGCTGAGACACAGAATAAAAAGCGCCCCCAAATCACAGAAGGGGAGACACAACTCCCGGCTCGCGCCACCATTCCCTGAGTACGGAAGGTGACAGGGTCCTTCCAAGCGCCCCTCCCGAGCCCGGCGCGAGCCCCTTCTGCCCTCTCCCCCCATCCCGGCTTGCCGCGGGCTGTTGCGGAGCGCCGGCGCCGGCGAGGGAACCCGTCCGTGCCCAGCTCTGCCAGGCTTGCCTCGTGGCTCCTGGCCGAGGCGCGCGGGCGTCGCTGCCCGTTCTTCTCTCTCTTCTGGCCCGGAGTGAGCACGGTCGGGGCTTGCTGGTGGAGCGGCCAGCGGCGGGAGAACGGGCAGCGGGCAGCGGGCAGCGGGGAGCCGGCGTTTCCGAGGGGATCGCCCGGCCTCGATGGGGAAGGAAGGATGGGGAAGGAACGGGGCAGCGCTCTCCGTTCTGTGTAAAGGTGAACAACAAAGGACATTAATGTTGACTGATGAATACGGGACTCTCTTCCTTTCCCTCCTCCCATTGCGGTGCGGATCGCAGTTCCCTTTTATTCGTTCTTTTTTTGCTTTGTTTTGTTTGTTTGCATTCAGCTGGGTCGCCCCTTGACAGTTACTGCTTTTAGAGGGGTGGTTATTAAGAAACCAGCTTCGCGTAACAAGCCCGCTGCGGCCAAATGCCCCAAATGCCTTGGTGAACTCTCAGAAGATCTTACCAGGGAGAACGCATGATGGCTTTTACTAACAGTATTTCTTAGATGCTTTGTCTTTGCCGTCGGCGTGCTTTATTAGTGTTATTGTTATTATAATTATTATTATTTAAATTAGGTCCAGAGTTAGAGGCGTGGAGACAGTGTATAGGTATCTGCGTCTGGCCTAAATGCATTTTCCTGTAATGAAAAAAAAAAATCTGGAAAGCTTTCAGGGAATCAGAGTCACGGGGGCTTTGTTTTTTTTTTTTTTTTTTTAACTTCGCCGAGGGATAGGAGTTTAGGGTTCCCTGAAAGGCCGGATGATAAAACAAAGCCATTCCTATATTTTTACCTTTGCTTCTATTTTGGCAGGTTAGCAAGACAATAGTTTGCCCCTAGACCACCTTTTGGGAAGGGTCTCAGTTTTCCTGTCCTAAGTGTAACGGGGAACCTTTGCCAGGAACTCTACTGGCAAGGAGTAATGTTGGTTCTTGTTATTTTTCCTTTGCCACCGCCCCTCTTCTCCGCCCCCACCCCCTTTCCAGAGTAGATTAACCCTTGCTGGGAAAAGACATTGCCCTTTACTGAACTAGTCGGGAACCAAAGGGTCTCCCCTGTCACCAGCTTTAACCCTTCAAACAGAAGAGCAGACCGGCAGCATCGTCCGCTTTGGAGTTGATCCCAGATGTTGCTTTCCTCCGACAGTTAAATTATACGCGGGAGAGGGGTTTGCGTTATTTTCTTGATTTCTTTATGTGCCAGGGCACAGCTGGGGTATTGCTATCGATTGGTTCTTCCCTTTGTTTTTCTTTACAAGCTGTGGGCAGAGGCTTAAAACTCACTCAGGGATTTCCTGGAACGGCAAACCGGATATTATCAGTCAAGTGCTCTGAGCTGCAGGAGACACCTCGGTTCTGGGCGGCTGTGATTTGGCTGCATAGTAGGGGAGGTGCAAGAGGGTGGAAGAGGTGGGTGGTTTTGGGGACTAGGAGGTGGTGTGAGATGAGACGTAAAAGCACCGAGGGATCTGCTGTGCTCATTTACACAGTATCACACTTAGAGGGATGTTTGTCATTTATTATTAAATTTGAGCATTTGGCTTATGGAAATCTTAACTGTGTTTTAGAATCCATCTGTTAGTCTTTGTGTGTGCGTGCAAGTGTGTGTGTGTGGTGAAAATTTGCGGATACTGCGCGTGGACTTCATTTTCTCACCACAGAAAGCCCTATTTGTAGCTGCTCGTACTGAAAGTTTCTATTATTATTAGCCTCAGCAAGTCTATGTGCTTTTATCATCCAGTTTTTATAAATTAGGGCACTTAGGTTTGACTGCTAGACATAATAGCAACCGGTTTCCTCATTCTTTGAAGAAGTAAATTGATCTTTTGTATCTCTGAAGACCTCACTGAAGTTTCAGTGTGAATTATATACTTTATAATGATAATTTTATCTACCATCAATTATGTTGGAAATAATGATGCGTCTTCAGTGTCGAGCACCTGCAAGCATGGAGAAAGTCAAATTCTATACCTGTAGTAAGGAATTTTTTTTTCCCTGAGAAAAAAAATTTTTGAGGGAAGAGGTATTGGGCCATTTGAGGCTGGACTAGGCTGCCCCAGGCCCTGTGCTCACGAGTCAGTCCTGGCTGTGGGGGAAGGTGCACATGCAGTACGGGGGTCAGAGCAGGGCCTAGCTACCTGCAAGGGAAGGGGGTCAGAGCAGGGCTAGCTACCTGCAAGGGAAGGGGGTCAGAGCAGGGCTAGCTACCTGCAAGGGAAGGGGGTCAGAGCAGGGCTAGCTACCCGCAAGGGAAGGGGGTCAGAGCAGGGCTAGCTACCTGCAAGGGAAGGGGGTCAGAGCAGGGCTAGCTACCTGCAAGGGAAGGGGTCAGAGCAGGGCTAGCTACCTGCAAGGGAAGCGCCCAACCGCCCTACTATCTCTCTTGCCCAGAAGTTCCTTTCAGACTTGATGTGTGGGCACTGTCCCTCTGTTTGATTGATGAATGAGCCCCAAACATTTTATACTGGGCATATACCCAAGTGTCCTGACTGTGGGAATGGTGATAAGACAGAGTCTGATAAGGCAGAGGGCTTTTATCTCTTTGCAAATGATGATAGACCTACTCTTTTTCTCGCCAGATTCTAGTTAGTTTGCTTAGGAGGCTGGACATCCCTGCCAGCCAAGTGAGTGGAGATCACTCTGCCATTCTGGCTTCTATCCTTGGGGGCTAGACTGAAGGTTCTTCCCAGTTAAGGTTCTGGAAGCGCTGTTCCTGGCAGTTGAGCCCTTTTGTTAAAAAAAAACAATTCCATTATGTAGAGACTGTACTGAGAGAGACTCTTTTGCTGGCCCCCACCCCGTGTCATTTTTTTGTGTGTCCTAGTATCAAAGGTGAGGTCTGGCAAGCTGCAGAAAGGGGTGATGGTTGCTCCCTTTTCCGTTCTGCTTCCTTTCCTCCTGGGGAAGTGCAATGGTGCTGACTCAGAAGCCTTCTTTCATCACTTTCTTTCTGTGGTCACCTCAGCCTCCTGCAACCAGTGACTACTCCCCCCCTTAAAGGGGTGAGAAATAATCCAAGAAAAAGTTCCCACCAGAGCAGCTCTGCTTCTGCACTTATTTATTCACCAGGCATCGGAGACGTGGTGTTTTCAGGTGAGCTGGTGAGTATGAGCCACAAACTGCTGCTCTCAGCTGTGTTTCGGGTGAGAGCCAGTCTGAGCTTAGAGGGAAAGCATTCCTGGATTTATCAGTGCAAAAGAAAAATAACCCCTGAGCCTTTTAGGAAGATCATGCATGGCATTTCATTTTCTTTTTTCTTTTTATTAATGAACTAATATTTCTTATTGGAGCCACACTAGCTATGCTCAGGGCAGACTCCTGCTCTGCTCTCAAGGATGACTCTGGTGGCGCTTGGGGAACCAAATGAGATGCCGAGGATCAATCTCAGGTTGGCCTCGTGCAAGGCAATTGCTGTACTGCTGTTCTCTCTCTCCGACTCTAGGCATGACATTCTAAAAAGTGGAGTAGTCCTAAATATTCCTCTCCTTATTTCCCTCTTGAAGTGACTTTGAAACTCAGAGAGTAGAAATCACCTTCCCTCCCCACCCCCACCTTTCTGCTTTGGGGCTGGTGATAAATGTAGAGGGGGCTGCTTAGGGACACCTGGGAGTGCCCGGGTTCAAACTGGGAGTGACTGCGCGGAGAGCATGTGTCAAAGAGCCTTGGAGTTATCTCCTACTCCAGGAATGGCATTCCTTTAAATGGTCTCTTTTAGGAGAATGGCACCTTCTCTTATTTATACGGGTAGTTGGTGTCTTCAGAAAGCAAGTCAGGGGCGGGAGCGATAGCCCAGCGGGTAGGGCGTTTGCCTTGCACACGGCCAGCCGCCCGGGTTCGATCCCCCGGCAAGCCATATGGTCCCCCGAGCACCGCCAGGAGTAATTTCTGAGTGCAGAGTCAGGAGTAACCCCTGAGCGCCGCTGGGTGTGACCCAAAAGAAAGCAAGTCAGAAGTGCTACCTTTCTTTCCTAAGTATCAAGCAGTTTCTTAAGAGGTTTCCTATATGTGGTAGTCTATGTCCAGATAGCATGTAGTGAAATGAAGTGCTCTGTAGGCCAGGAATGTGACTCAGTGGTCAAGAGTGCGCCTTGCAGGAATGAGACCCAGATTCGATCCCCCAGCAGTACATAAGAAAAGAAACCCAAATATGTGCTGCTTGAAATTGTTTGTGGCATTTAGATCTGACAAAGGGCTCTAACCTCTAAGTGGTAAGAAGAAAGGAGTGATTTATTTCTCCAAGGAAGGCTGTGCAACAATGGACGGCCGCCGATGCTCTTGGTCTTGCCTCCTGTGGGAAGAGCCTATAAAACAGGTTTGCTCGTTTGGTCCTTCTCCTAAGGGACAATTGTTTTACAAGGTTGCACACTAGCACAGAGATGCCGCCTTTCCTCATCTTGTTTCCTGTGTTTCCGCTCCACCCTAAACCCTTTGCAGGAGTTGCAATGGAGGTTATTCATAAATGCCAAGAAGCTTTAGTTTTCCTGTTTTTCACTGCACTAACCATTACCAAAAGGATCCCACATTTTCAGAATGGTCCTTAATGCAGAACATCCAAGTTTCTTACCTTGTAACTTTTGCTATGAGCATCTACGGTAGGGAAACCTGAAACTCCGAGGAAACGCGAACCAAAATGCTGTCATGGTTCAGAGTTGAGGAAACTGGTGGGAAAATGGAGAGGTCTGCTCTCCAGGAGAATAATTTCCTCTTAAAAGATGAAGAGACAACTCTCACAGAAGTGATGTGAATGTAATCACTTTGAAGTGATCAGTGGCTTTTATTCTTGATGAACTATCACCTATATTAAGACTTACATTAGATTTCTTCTCCAGGTTTTATGCACAAATACCACCATTATTCCGGCACATGTAATTGAGAAATATTTGCTCATGTACCATTTAATGTCCTGTTATTTTTTATTAAACACAGAAATACTGGTCACCAACTTCATGACTCATTGTTGGGTTTGACACACAGTTTGAAAAACTCTGCTATAGACCCCACACTTATGATCATGAAGGGCTGGAATTCAGACCTTAGTGATTTTCAGTCAAGTTTAGTTGAAGCATTGGCATGGAGTTGTTGTGTGTGAACCACACCTGGCAATGCTCAGGGCCTACTTTTGGCTCTGCACTCAGGGATCACTCCTGGCAGGGCTCAGGGGACCATTTGTAGTGCTGGGGATTGAACCAGGGTTGGCTGCATGCAAAGCGAGCACCTTACCCACAGCACTATTGCTTGGCTCCCCTGACTTAAAATTTTGTGTACTATAGTTTTCCTTCAGTTTAAGCCAGTCTTTTATATACTTGTTCATTCCTTTGTTTGTTACTGGGTCACACCCAGTGGTGTTCTGGGGATTCCTCCAGGAACCTTGCACTGCTGGGATTGCGCCAGGGCTCTCAAGTATGCCCTCTAGCCCTTCCAGATGATTCTGAATGGATTTCATGATTCATTAAAGATAGAACAAATGTCCAAGTCTCACTTGTACATCGGGTAAGTTACTTCATTGTCTTCTTTCTAGACTCTTTTAGCAAGATCCGAAATCATGCGATGGACCCATTTTTCTCTGATAGTGCCCTCTGTGACAAATATAATAGGTGTACTAGCAGTGGAGAATTGCCAGCTCTAGGAGTGTCGCCCACTGCTCTTTGCTACATTTATGTGTGTGTGTGTGTGTGTGTGTGTGTTGCTCATTGTTATCACAGGCAACACAGCAGCTTGTGTGCAGAGCCAGGAGAAAACCCGGGGGTGGCCCAAAAAAGCAAAAAAAAAAAAAAAAACAAAAAAACAAAACAAAAAAACAAACTTGTAAGTTTGTTTTGACCAGAGTTTGTATAAGATTAAAGAAATAAAAAATAAAACTCCCCAAGCCTATTGTCATTTATTTATTTTGGTGTTGGGGCCACACCCAGGTCAGCCTCCTGGATAGGCAAGGGCCCTATCTACTGTAGTATTTCTCTGGCCACAGCTTTGTTTTGTTTTGGCCATGCTTAGGGTTTATTCCTGAATCTACACCAGGGATCACCCTGGTGGACTCTGGAGATCATATGGGGTGCCGGGATCAAGCCTGGATCTGCTGCATGCTAGGCAAGCACCATACCTGCTGTACTATTGCTCTGGCCACCCTGCTGTCGCGTTTTAAACCGTCCCTAAGTACGTGTAAGGAACAATTGTTTTTAAACACTCTACTATTTACAAAATATGTGTACCAAGTAAGAAGTCGCAGTGTTCGATATCTTTATTTGCCTGATAGTAAAAAAAAAAGTAGACTCATCAAAAAAAAAGGGAGAGTATTAGTGCCTTTTGGTAGCAATGATGCTACAAAATGTTATGTACCGCCCTTCCAGTTTCCTGAAAATTAATATGACCTTTTTTGGAAGCACTTATTTGGAATCATAAATTAGCATATCTGTATCAAATGTAAATTCATACTTATATTAGCTTGTAGAGCACTTGCTTTTTGCCAAACATAGTTCCTCAGAACCTGTCATATTTTGTCATTTGATCCTTTTGACAACTCCATGGAGGGAAGATTCAGTTATCACTTATTTCACAGGAAAGGATTATGGAAAGTTTAAGTCACTTACGTGTCTAAGGTCACATAGGAAATGGTGGAGTCGGGATTGACACCCAGAAACTCTTAGACTCAGCCTGCTCTTCACCCATTATGCCGCTTGCTTAACATGGTAAGCATTAGCAAGTTTGATTTGGTAATCTCACATGTCAGAGTTTACGTGGAAAAACAAATACCAATAAACCCCTTCTGCACAGAGTTCTTGCTCCATTGTCTATGAAACAACATATATGTGATACTGATATAGTTTAATCAATTTAGTTAATCAGCATATTAATAGATTGCTGATATGTTGACATTATATGGCCAAGAAATAATTTCAAAGGTGAATCTGCTTATTAAATATCTTGCTGGCATTGCACGTTACTTGACAAAAGACATTAAATAAAGGTTTTTATTAACACTACACAAAACATGTAGCATATAGAAAAGATGCAATTAATGTACAGAAGGGAGCCATCATTTGGTTCAGAAACAGAAGTAGTCAGCAAACTGATAAAAAATTCTTTTTTGAAATATGAGCACGTTAAACTGCAGATAATGTGTATTGTACTTATGAAGGGGGTGTGGCACAAAAATGAAAAAGGAGAAGTTATTGTAGTAGGTAAAATAAGAGGAAGTACCTGAACCAGGTAAGCAGAACTGTAAGGTGAAATGTGGATGATGGTCACATGTAGGAGGGGATCACACTTAGAAGAGGGGGAAAGGAAGCAGGAGAGGGAGGGAGAGAGAGAGAGAGAGAGAGAGAGAGAGAGAGAGAGAGAGAGAGAGAGAGAGAGAGAGAGGAGAATAGAGCCACCTTGAGTTTTCAATACTATCAAATGTGAGGTGGTAATTTCTTGTTGGAAGTAGACTTGGAGCAGAGGAAAGTTCTGAACTGATAAACATGCTTGTAATCCATTCATTCATGTGTAATGACTAAAGTGATCAGTGTAGATGAGATTTTATCAATTGTATTGATTTCGATTTGAAGTGTGGTTGTCAGTTCTATATTTTAAAATGACAAGTCCTAAATTTCCAGAGAGCAGTCATCTTAAAGCGCTTTATTAATATGAGTTTGGGGGACTCTAAAGTAAGAAATATTAGCTGTCCATTTAGGGTTGGGAGTAAACTAAATTTTATGGTCTTTCTTGCTTCCCATTAGTGCATTACTTGGCTAAGACATTAGTTATGTCTATTTATGTGACAGTTTTCTCTGAAACTAATATCTCATGCCAGATTGTGCATGTTTGTGAGGTTTTCCCCAACAGCATGTTGAAAAGCAAAACGCAGAAGTAATATTTCGATAAACAAGATTTATACATCCTTCAAACATCATGAAAGTATATACAGATAGCTGCAGATTGGAAATGGTGAAATATCCAGAGCAATGCAGAGTTTTTTTTTTTAATTTCTGTGTTTATGTGGGGATGGGAGTGTGGGAAAATATGTAGTACCTTTTAGAAATCAAAAAGTCAAAGAGAGTGTGTGTGTGTATGCACACATCTTTTTTTAATTTTTTATTTTCTAGTAACTGCCCAAATTATCTTGAATTCATTATAATTTAAAAATTGTACAAACCCTTATGCTGAAACGATCGCACAGCAGGTAGGGTGTTTGCCTTGCATGTGGCCAACCCGGGTTCAATCTCCAGCATCCCATAGGGTCCCCCGAGCACCGCCAGGAGTAATTCCTGAATGCAGAATCAAGAGCAACCCCTGAGCATCACTGCGTGTGACGCAAAAAGCAAAAAAAAAAAAAATTGTATAAACTCTCCTATAAACCTAGCATTACTTATTGAATCGAGTTGACAGGAAGGAGATGAGACAGGTGGACGTTGTGGAAGGCATGATTTAGTTTGTCATTTACATCCAGGAAGGACTCTGTCCTGGAGCTTCAGAGTGGCTTTCCCAGTTATAGCAGCTGGATTTCTTGCAGTGTTTGTCTCTGCCCTGTCAGAGCTGCAGTAGCCACAATGAATCTGTACTTTCATATGGTCTTGGGATTGAGTCTTTGAAAAGAGTCTAATCCTTCGAAAAAAGAACTTCAAATGGATTCATATAAGGTTAACAATGTTGTTTTCTCCATCAGATGTTTATTTGAAAGATAGGTGCTGTTGTGTCCCTGCTTTCTTTCTTTTTGTTTTTCCCCTAAAAACTCTTATCTCGTAGAACCCTTTGACAGTTTCAAACTGGTCAGCAGAGTCAACAGCTTCATGAGGTTTTTAATGTGGAATTATTAATGCAATTATTAATGCAAATATGGGGAATTATTAATGCTTATTCTGGAATAAGATGGTCTGAATGTTTGTGCATCTCCAAGATTCACATGTTGATGCTCTAATCCCCTAATTTTTGGTACTTGGGTAAGGAGGTAATTAAGGGTAAATGAGGTCATAAGGGTGGGGCCCTAATCCAATATGATTAGTGTCCTTATAAGAAACCATAGACAGTCACTCATTCTATCCATTCTCAGACACCTGTGAAAGCCATGAGGATGAAAGCAACTCTTTACAAGCTGGAAAGAGAATTCTCACTAGAAATCCACCCTGTCAGACCTTGTTATAGGATTTTTTAACCTACAGACCTGAGAGAAAAAACAGTTTTGTGCTTAAATCACCTAGTCTATGGTATGTTGTTATGACTGTTGTGATAACTTAATATGATGGATTGGAGCAATTTTAGGCACCAAAAAGAAAAAAAAGAGAAACCTAATTCTGAACCTCATTATAGTGGGTGTAATTATTATAGATAGGTCTTTTCTGTGGTCCAAAATCTATCTCCCCTAGCTTGTTTCTAGAAGCACAGTCTTAATTGAATCAGACTGTTTGATGATAGTTATCTTCTAATAACCGCAGGTACTTCTTTGTTTGAATTGGCATATTGCAAACTTGTTTACATTGTCTTAAATGATCAAATCTATTTGAGTGCCTTCAAAGTAGGTCTTGGAATTCCTACTCCCAGATGACATTATTTATAATACAAACACAGACACAACCCCTAGCCCCTAGCCATTCCCTCCCCTCCCCCCAGGCTCCTCCCCACCACCAAGGAAAGCAACTTGGTTATCATTTTAAAGAGATAGATGAGATTCTGTTCTGTGAAACTTTGGTGTGAAACATCTCTCAGTGTTGAACACCATGTATCTGAGGAGAATAAAGAGGTGTTTGGAGAAACTTTTTGAATAAACTTTTTCTCCACTCCCATTTTCTGTTCTTTTTTTTTTTTTTTTTTTTTTTGCTTTTTGTGTCACACCTGGCGACCCTCAGGGGTTACTGCTGGCTCTGCACTCAGGAATCACCCCTGGCAGTGCTCGGGGGACCATATGGGATGCCGGGATCGAACTTGGGGCCAGCACAGGCCAGCCACGTGCAAGGCAACGCCCTACCTGCTGGGCTATCACTCGGCCCCCATTTTCTGTTCTTTAATGTATGTTTCTGATAGCAGGTGAGAGACTCACAGACATGGGGCAGAGCTGCTACTGACTCTCCCTGTGCCCAGCCACTCACGAGGCACCCGAGACGGATGGTGGGTTCTAGCCCTGCCCCGCCACCCCAGCAGAGCCTCACAACAAGCCAGACGACCCCGATTCCATGAGGGCCTCCATTTTCCACATCTGGACTTCCCTCTCATCAGAACTCCACCCTGCAGACCAGCCTATCACAGCCCCAATCGCGGCCCTAAGCAGCCTCATAGTTCATCAATAAATGCTGGATTTAGAGATGACTATAAGAGTATGCTACCCACACAGCAGAGCCTGGCAAGCTACCCGTGTCGTATTTGATATGCCAAATACCAATAACAATTATAGACCTCATTCCAATGACCTGATGGAATGTTTGAGGCTCTTTATGTTCCTGGAGCAAGCAGGTGCCCTTGGGCTCTACTAGCATGAGACAGGACATATGGAGATGCTACTGGTGCCCGCTCGAGCAAATCGATGATGAACGGAAAGACAGTGATACAGTGATAGCAGGTAGTAAGTTTATCTCTGAAAAAATTCATGCTCAATTTTTTTCCCATAGTGAAGTTTAGAGGCATGTGCTATGACACATTGATATAAAATGTGTTTATGTTGGGTTATTGTTTACTAGGTGCGCCAATGATATGTACAGCATTGTGGTTGCTTTGATGGACATACAAATAGGTATGGACGGCTTCTCTGACCAAAAGTAGCTCCTCACAGTGTCTCATGGTTTTATCTCATTTAGTTTAGCAACGCTTTTTTTCAAGGTAGATGTTATCCTATTTTTAAATATTCACTCAGTAAGGCAGTTTCATCAACATATCGCTGAGAAATCAGTGTGAAGGTCGGCAGATATTCCCCTCACACTTTAAAAAAATTAAGACGAGGACTGGGGATGGTGATATATTATTCACTTGTGAGCCTGAGGAAACAGCCTCAAGGAAGGAGTGTCTCATATCCTGGAAAACGCAGAACTTGTACAGAAGAATGGAAGTCTCCGAGATAGTCCCAGTAGGAGTGAGTCACAAGCTACTGAGATTGTCCAACATAAACACCTGAGTGGAGTTGTGCTTTAAATAACTGGCAAACCTTTTCCTCTTCTACAGGGTAACTTCCGTCTCTCTGCAGGCCCCGCCCCGCCATTTCTGTCATCTGACCCAGGTTAAGTTTCTTAGACGAGGGATTGTCCCCTATTTTCTTTTTTATTTTGGACCACACCAGGCAGTGCTGAGGGAATATTCTTGGCTCCGTGCTCAGGAGCAACTCCAGGGTTTTTTAAGGCTTGGGGGACAATAATCCGTTCCAGGGATTCAAACCAGGAATGTGAGGTAACTGCTGTATGTTTTCTTCTATCACTCCATCTTGAGATTGTTGGCTTTTTTTAATGGCTTTTCTTCTAAGACTGGCAGAAAGATGGATTCAGTATTTATTAATTTTCTTTTTGTATTAATTAATACATGATAAATAAATAAAATGATATACAAAAACAACAGGTTATATTGGAGTGACAGAAAATGAAGAGTGGGTACGCGGTAGAAAATCTGATGGAGGATACGTGCCTACCAAGAGCTAGGCCTAAAACCTGTGCTATTGCCCGGAGGCTGGCCTGAGCACCTGGAGAAGGCGAGGTGTTGAAGAGAACCCCACTGAGAAAAGGCAGAGCTGAGATTTAGATGTTCTGTTGTTCTGTAGTGTCATGGTACCCTGCTACCATGCTATAGAGTATGGCTGCCCACTTACAGGCTTTTAGGTTCCATGCATAATGAGAAATCAATTGCTCCCCATAATTTACTTTTCAACGGAAAAGTATGAATACTGGTATGAATTCCAGTATTTATACTGGGGGTGGGGAATTGCCAGATGGGTCAGGAGATGAAGGTGGGGGCCAGAGGGGGTACGTCTGGCAGCTTCAGCCTCTGCTTTTGGCTGAAGCTGCCAGACTGGGCCATCCCCATTTGCCTCCTTTACCTGGAAAACCTACGCATGGTGTCTTTTCTCTACGAAGTTTCCATTTCTGCCTCTTCCCAGCAGAAATGCATGCTGTTTTTCATTTCACACCTGCACCCCAAGCTTCATCCTCTCTAAAAACTTTTTTTTCCCCTTAAGGCCACATCTGTCAGTGCTCAGGGCTTATTTCTGGCACTGTGCTCAGTGATCACTCTTGGCAGAGCTTGGGGGAACCATATGGACTGTTGGGAATTGAAACCATCATGGGCTTCAATGAGGGAATGACTGTTGAGTCGAAACAGTTATTATTATTATTATTATTATTATTATTATTATTATTATTATTATTTTCTTTTTTGGGTCACACCTGGCAATGTTCAGGGGTTTCTCCTGGCTCTGCACTCAGGAGTTAACTCCTGGCGGTGCTGGGGGGACCATATGGGATGCCAGGGATTGAACCCGGGCTAGCACAGGCTGGCTGCATGCAAGGCAAACGCCCTACCCTTTGGGCTATTGCTCCGCCCTCGAAACAGTTATTTGTGACCAGAAA
This sequence comes from Cryptotis parvus, assembly GCA_021461705.1. Lineage (NCBI taxonomy): Eukaryota > Metazoa > Chordata > Mammalia > Eulipotyphla > Soricidae > Cryptotis > Cryptotis parvus. The sequence continues at coordinate 13,902 of JAJIBD010029061.1, forward strand.
GGAATACAACTAAATTACACATTGGGTAGGAGTGATAGTACAGTGGGCAGAGTGTTTACCTTGCACACTACCGACCCAGGTTTGTTCCCGCATCCTATATGGTCCCCTGAACATCGCCAGCAGTAATTCCCGAGTGCACAGCCAGGTGTAACCTCTGAACATCACTGGGTAAGACCCAAAAAGCCTAAAACAAAAACCCCACTACATCTACACTTGACGCCTCATCAGGACCATGGAGGAACTCTGAAGTCAAACTCAGATCTTAGTCACAGCGGCGATTCCAAGAAAGAGAGCTAGAAGGAAGGAGGCTAGGTAAGCACTGATTGGAGCAGTCCTAGAAACCTGATCTGAGGCTGGAGGTTCTGATGTTGGTTTCCCACTCTGTCCCTCCATCCTTAGAGGCTTTGTCCTGCAGGGCCTCGGTGCTCTAAGCGGCCTTGGTGTCCTGGATGAGTCCCTCTTGTCTGAATTATAGTATTTGTCTCCTAATGTGTCGCTGCCTAAAACCTGAAGTCTTTTCTCTTTCTAGCACATGCTTTGCTTTTTTTTTCTTTTTGGGTCACACCCTGCAATGCTCAGGGGTTACTCCTGGCTCTGCACTCAGGAATTACTCCTGGCGGTGCTCGGGGGACCATATGGGATGTCGCGGATCGAACCCGGGTTGGCATAGGCCGGCTGCGTGCAAGACAAATGCCCTACCTGCTGGGCTATTGCTCGCCCCATGCTTTGCTTTTTAAATGATGTGATTTATTTATTTATGTATGTATATATTTATTTTTAGAGAGGGGAGGTGATTTCTCCTGAGTGCTGGGGAACCTTATGTCATGGAGGGTATCAATCCGGGGTTGGGTTTGTTCAGTACAACCACCTTGACTTATGTACTATGGTTTAAGTCCCACATGAGACTTGTTTTGTTATTTTTTTGTTATTTTTTTTGTTTATTCAGCTATGCTCTGGCTTATTCTGACTCTGTGCTCAGGGGATGACTTTGGCAGAGCTCAGGACGACATCTGGGGTGCTGGGGATTGAACCCAGGTCAGGGCTGTGCAAGGCAAGTGCTCTTCCCGGAGTAATATTATTGCTCAGGTCCCTACATATGATCTATTTTATGTAACAAATTGGTCGTGCTTGTTCTTTTGGGAAAAACAAATAAAGCCTGCCATTTTTCAGGGACCCATATGGTCCCCCCAACACCCCGGAAGTGAATCCTGAGTCCAGAGCCAGGAGTAACCCCTGAGCATAGCAGGATGTGGCCCAAAACAAAAACAAAATACCCAAAAGAATTTTAACAAAAAGCCTGCAATATTTCCTTTCAACTTGGACAGGGTCCAAAGTCATTTCCTAGCACACAAGGCTCTGCTATCAGATGACCCCTGTTTTCAGTCCAGTCCTGTGTCAGTTACTGCCTCCTGACCACGCATCACCAGAATCCATACCTCTGCTTTTGGCTGAAGCTGCCAGACAGGGCCATCCCCATTTGCCTCCTTTACCTGGAAAACCTACACATGGTGTCTTTTTCTCTACGAGTTTCCATTTCTGCCTCTTCCCAGCAGAAATGCATGCTGTTTTTCATTCCACACCTGCACCCCAAGCTTCATCCTCTCTGAAAACTTTTTTTTTCCCTTAAGGCCACATCTGTCAGTTCTCAGGGCTTATTTCTGGCACTGTGCTCAGCGATCACTCCTGGCAGAGCTTGGGGGGAACCATATGGACTGTTGGGAATTGAAACCCTCATGGGCCACATACAAGGCAATCATCCTACCTGCTGTACTAACTCTTCAGCCTTTGCTGTGGATTCTTGAAGAGCTTGAATCCAGAAATACTGGCTGGCCAGCTTAATTTCCTTGGCAGGTAAACAGAGGGAACTTTTACTGGGTTCCCCATGTGTGTATCAATGAATAAATGGTATATTATCCCATTGGACCTCTGTACCAAAATATCATAGACTGGATGGCTAATACATAAACTTACTGCTCAAATTTTGGAGGCCAAGGGTTCCTAGATCAGGTTCTGATGAGGCTTCCTCTGTTGTTACATGGTGGAAAGGGTTAGGAACTGTGTTGAGTTGATTTTAAGGGCATTAATTCCATTTCCAAGGATTCTACCGTCATGAGCAAAGGGTCTCCCAAAGGTGCCTCACTTTTTAACAAAATTCATGGGCAGGGGCCAGAGAAATAGTAAAGTGGGTAAGGCATTTGCCTTGCATGTACCTGACCCTGGTTTGATCCCTGGCACCACACACGATCCCTCAAGCACAGCCTCGAGTGCTCTAAAACTAACCAGGCAATCAATAACCAAAATCGTAAGGGCAATAGATCCCCGTGTAGAAACTTAGTGGGCATATAAACACAGACCATGGCAAATGCATTCCTTGATGAGGCACAAAACTTTAAGTATTATATTCTAGTAATTGCTAACTATAAGTACCATCTTGTTCAGAATGTATAGACCAGACTTGAGCTCCACCAGTCTAGTTGGGGTTATGCTCCTGACATCCGTGAGTGCTGACCCAGAAGACAAGTATCTGTCAGAGAAAGTGACAGAATTTGTTAGAAGTGTATAAAATGACCTATATTGATCCTGAAATATATGGTTCTGTTTGTTCTGAAAACAGAACACTGGAGTTAGACAATCTAGATAGGAAATAAAGAAAAGAGGGGATGGATGATAGCTCGAAGGCTTGAGTGCATGCTGTCCATTTTGGTGCTCTTTCACTGCATCCTTCTCATGGTCAGGAAGTGACCTCCAAACACTGCTGGATGTGACCCCCCAACCCAAAAATAAATATACAAACAGAAACAACAAAGTTGTTTTCAGTTAAGAATCATTTCCTGAAGAAGCCTGGTAACATTAAGGTCCACAAAATGGGCTGGAATGGCCAGAGAGAGGGCATTTGGTAGGGATTTAATTTGCACTTGGTTGCCCTGGGTTCAACTTCCTGTCACTCCCCATTTGGTCCCCTGAGCCCTGCCAGGACTGAAGGCGTGATCCCTGAACACAGAGCTGGGAGTGAGCCCCAGACACCTCTGGATATGGCCCTCAAACCAAACCAAGCCCAAACAGTAAAAAAGAAAATAGGGCTGGATTTTTTTTTCTGTTGTCTGTTTCTGTAGTAAGTCTAGTGCTTACTACATGATAAGTTAAACAGTATAACAATAAGTTTTAAGGCGGTAGAGATAGTTCAAAGGACTAATTGCATGTTTTACTTGTGAGAAGCCGGGACATCCCGAGTGTGACCACTAACCCCTGTCTTTGCTCTCCTACAAAGAAAAAGTTTGGAGTCAATTTGGTTAGGTCTTGTTATTTTTATTATTATTTTTAATTGGAGAATTTACAAGTAAAATCACTGTGACAGCATATGGCTGCCAGGCTCCATTTAAATGCCAGAAGATGCTCCGGCACATCTGTTTGTCACATGCTCTGGCCATCTTGTAATGGTCAATTGTAGAACAATTTCTAGCTAACACTGTGTCCTGGACACTTCAAGTGCTTCCTTCAAGTTTTGAGTGCTTTCTTCACTTTTTAGAGATTAAACTTTGCAACCAAATTTCCTCCCCTGACTTCAGCAGTACGAGAAAACCCTGAGATTGAAAGGCAAGCTTTTATCCACAGACAGAAACAAAATTGCTACAAAATATGCAGTTACTCATGGGCAAGAAAAAACACATTCATCCTACTATGCAGCCACAACAAAATGTAGATATATGCCAGGCTGAAGAGATAGCTTGCGTCATTTATATCTAACCATTTCTAAGTTTTTGTTTTCATGAGGACAGTCTTGTTCATTTCAACGCTTTATTAGAAGCCATCCTGTGTGTGTTATCATAGGTTTGGCTTTGCTCAGGATGGCTGGATTTTGGATGACTCAGTTTCATTACTAGACCCAGGTACTGGGCATTACCCACCAGGCTGATGATCTATATGGCCACACCTAGTAGTGCTTTGGGGAGTCTCCTGATCTGCATGGCCACACCAGTCTCCTGGTGATTGGGGTCAGGGGCAAATGGTCCAGGGATAAAACCTGGGTCCCACGCATGCTAGACATTCACTTTAATTGTTCTTTATCCTGATCCCTATCCCTATCATTCTTTTCACTGACTTGATACCACGCAGATAAAAATTTCACAATACAGGGGCTGGAGCGATGGTCCAACGGGTAGGGCGTTTGCCTTGCATGCCGCCGGCCCATGCCTCCCCAGGTTTGATCCCCGGCATCCCATATGGTCCCCCGAGCACCTCCAGGAGTGATTCCTGAGTGCAGAGCCAGGAGTGACCCCTGAGCATCGCCGGGTGTGACCCAAAAAGCAAAAAAAAAAAAAATTCAAAACACAAAGTTTTCTAGAATCAAATGCTGTTTTTATTGGTCAAGCTTAACATATGTTAAGCTTCTAAGACTTTGTTTTTTAAAATGACCAGAAAACTTTATTGCGAAAAGTTCTTGCTAAATACCACTAACTGAGTGGAATGCTTGCAGAAGGGGCTGGAGGATCTCAAGTAAATTTCAGTTACAGCAAGCTTTGGACATTCACATCCAGTATCTCTTGGGAGCTAATATCTTTTTGCTTTCTGTGGCGGGTTGGGAGCTATGTGTAACTGTAGATAGACTGCTTTTTCTAGAGCACATGTGCCATGGGCAAACCTGCATCAGTTTTGTTGATGCAGTAAAACTATTCATGTCTAAAAATCTATTTGTGTGATGCCATCAGACTGTAATGTACCTACTTGACGAGGTAGCTTGAGTGTATATTATAAAAATAAGAGGGTTCCAACTTTGCATTTCTCACAGTAACTGTGTAGATTGTAGAAATGCATTTGTCTCCCTAGGGCATTCTTAGAGTCGCTTTTGTAAAGCTATAGTATTGGATGTTACTCTCTAGGTGTCTAAAGTTTATTGATAATAAGTCATCGATGTGCGGGATATGTTAGATCTCAGTGGAACTGTCTGGAATATTCTCTAACCAAAAGCTTGAGTTTGTGTTTAGGTAACTGAAGGGAAAGTGTATGAAATATTTGTCCTTTATGTTGGTTTCTTCTGCCAGACAGTGAACTGTATTTTTTATAACTCTATGTGTTACTTTCCATAGAGTTAGGTTTCTCTAAATTTTATTTTTTTTTTATTTATTTATTTATTTATTTATTTATTTATTTATTTATTTATTTTTTGCTTTTTGGGTCACACCCGCAATGCTCAGGGGATACTCCTGGCTCTGCACTCAGGAATTACTCCTGGCGGTGCTCGGGGACCATATGGGATGCCGGGATCGAACCCGGGCCGGCAGAGGCCGCCACGTGCAAGGCAAATGCCCTACCCGCTGGGCTATCGCTCTGGCCCCTAAATTTTATTTATTTTATTTTATTTTATTTTAAAAAATTTTTTATTATACCACCGTGAAACATACAATTACAAAGATGTTCATAATTGGTTCTTGGTAATACAGTATACCGGCACCCATCCCTCCACCAGTGCCCCATTTCCACCACCAATGTACCCCACCCCCTCTCGCCCACCCCCATGCTGCCTTAATAGCAGACAGCCCCGTTTCCACTCTTTCTCTCTCTGTCTCTCTCTCTGTCTCTGCATCTCTCTCCCTCTTATTTTACACATTGTGGCTAGCCCTGCAGATATTTAGAGTTTATCACTTAAGTCTCTTTGTGTATATTCAATGGTGAGGTTTCTCTAAATTTTAGTATTTGCTAAATATTACATAAAATTTTAGTATTTGCTAAATATTACTCCAAATTGGTCCTCCAAATTGGCTTTTTAGAATATTCAAATGAACAAACAAAACCGTATCTTTCATTTGAGTCACATTGTATCAATTCAAAGAAAATGAATTGATTAAAGGGGTCAGATTTGCAAATAATTTGTTATTTCATAGATCTTTTATATTTGTGAAAAGAATTTAGTGATGGAAATATAATATTCTACTTAGCTGTCAAAAAGAAAGATTCATCTGAGCTTTTATTCTGCATCCAAATTATAAACCCTCATAGACCATTGTATGCCAGACTGGTCAGATTCCAATGACTGGTTGTGATTACTTCCCTAATTGGAAAAAATTAGGACTGTTAATCATTGTGACACATGGCAAAATGTCATCATGGCATGACTACTATTTTCCACCTGAGAAATGGTGGCCTTTGTGAGCTAACACCCTTCTTTTCCACTCCTTTTCTTTTCTGAGTGCAGTTCTCTTGAGCCATTCACACAAAGACTTGCAAAAGCAGAGTGCACAGGAACATCATAAAACCCCTTTGTTGTAATTCCGCACAAACAGCTATGAAAATAAGATGGGGTGGGGCTTGGAGGAGGCTTTTTGGGAGAACTGCACAGGCCCTATAATGTGGCTATTGAATGGACATTTAAGATTAGGAATTTAATGGAGATAAAGTTTTTAGGCATGAGGACATCAAAATTTCTGACTAAATTTTGAATTTTTTTTTAGTTTATTCCTCTTAGATTTACTCAGAAGGAAAATGCCGTGAGGCAGTTTATCAGCCTTTTCTTCTAAGAGTAATTTTATGGCCATAGAATCATGTATGGTTGTAATGCATGAATTACTTTGGTATTACATTTTGGAATTTTTTGGTATTTTGGGCTAATTATTTTGGCAGCAACTGCATATTATAAGCAGGATTTTTTATAAAGGCAACTGATAATTGCTAGTTTCCATCAAGTCAGCAATTAGAAAATTTTGCTCCCCTTTCCACAAGGTATTAAAATAATGTATACTTTAAAACTTTGTATTTATTTATTTATTTAGGGGGGCTCCCAAGCCATGCTCAGGGGATCCAGGGACCATTTCCAACAACTTTAGCCAGCCAAGCCTGGTGGTTTGCTGCTCAGACCCTGTGCTGCTGGGTAGGGCCAGAGACACTGGCAGTACTCAGGGGGTGCTTGGCTTTTGACAGAAAGATAAGATACATAAGATACATAATTAAGGACTCCTCCTGGCTTTTTATCATCTCTTTGAATCCCATATTATTTTGATATCTAACTCTTGTTTCTCTTATATGTATTTATATATTACTGGTTACATATATGTATATACATATATATGCATATGTATAACCAGGAATATATAAATACACATGCATATACATATATAATATATAGATATATAGATATATAGATATAAAACCAGGAATATATAAATACATATATAGGAAGCAGAATTCTCAACATAATCTAAAGGAGGTCCTGAAATTCTTGCTTTAATATTTGTAAAAGGAAAATTATTATGGTGATCTGTTTGGTGGGCATTGGGTCCAAATCGTAGTTACTGTGTGGGTATCTCATTAATCACAGAATATTCATATGTTGGCATCTCTACTTCAGTAGCAATGTTAATGTGCTGTCAGATTGTTACTGCAGCCATATTTTGTGCTGATGGTCTAATCCAGGCAGTGTCCTGCTTTGCTAATAATAGCAAACATTTACTGAATTCTTACTATGTGTCAGACACACTGCGTAAGGTTGTGTATTATTTCATTTAGTGCTTGTGACAATTGCATGGCTTAGACACTGTTACCCCAGTTTTATAAGCAAGAAACTGAGGCACAGATATGTCACAGAAGTTGCCCAAGATTTCAAAGGTAATAAGCTGCATGATTTGTTGTCATATTTCCAAGCCCAGGCTTTAGCACTATGCTTGCCTGTCTTTCCAGTCTTGTTTTTGTTGCTCTTTTATATACTGGGGAGTTGATGGTGAGAGTTAGGGGTTAGAGGAGGTCCACTGCCCTAAAGTTGGGCTTTTATAAAATCCATTATTCTTATTTTGGCATGTAAATACTTTGGACACCAGACAATTCCTCCTGAATGATTGGTGTAAGGTACCTACTGACCTGACACTGAGCTAAGTAAGGAATATCTGAGCAAATTGTGATTTTGAAACCTTTGCATTGGGTTGAACCATCTGTTCCCTCCTGAGGGTAGCCTGATCCCCCAGAGAAGTTTTCTAGCCCCGCCCATCACTTTTGCAGAATCACTTTTGTATCACTTCTCTTATTGGAAGCAAAGGTGGGCATAAAGTCAGCTGAGCCTGAAACTGGCACATACCTCATCTCTGATGGTCAAAAGTGACCTTTTCTCAGCTTGCTACCTGCATTTGCCGGGTGATTTAGGAAAGACTGTTCTGCTTAAGAAATGCAGGCTAGGAATGTGCACTGACGGTGTGTGAAAGGCAGGTTGCAAGACCTTGCTATTCTTTAGGGAGGGTTTTGGCAAGAAAGACCAGGGATAGCTAATGATGACACCCTTCTATGAGTTAAGTATCGTGGTGAGACCCAGTGTGTCGTTTATTTCATACAGCTTTTGCCCCAGAAGCTCCTGAAGGGTGATGTATCACTTGCACGCTTTAAGAACCTGCCAAGAGGCAGGCTTGGGGAGGGAAAGGGAATCGGGGACATTGGTGGTGGGAAATGGGCACTGGTGGAGGGTTGGGTGCTGGGACATTGTATGACTGAAACCCAAATATTAACAGCTTATGAATATCTTTGTAACTGTTTATCTCATGGTGGTATAATAAAATAGCTTAAAAACAAAGAAGTCAGAGCTTCCCCGGACACGGAGTAAATGCCACCTATTCATTTCACTGATGCAGCCTTTTGACTGGAATGTTTTTACACTTGTTCTGCTTCATCATCTTAACCTCTAGGTAAAAGGAGGGGCTTTTCTTTCTTTAATGATGAAACAGGCTCAGCGAATGATGTTTCTGACAGAACACAATAAAATATGGTTGAAGTTTCAGGGACTGACGGTCTCAGTCTGTTCCTCTACCATGATCTCTCCCGGTCTGCAGTTCTTTGCTCAACCACCACATGCTTTGTATATAAACATGTGCGAGTGCTGGATCCAACATGTGCAAGTGAAAAGTACTGGCTGGTTCTCATCTTTATGAGTGTGATGTCTACATGTCGCCGCTGCATTTCCAGACCAACCTCAGCCTGTGCCAGGCGCTTGTGTACTGGCAACTGTGCACTTTAGTATTAATGGTTTCCCATGGGTTCTTTATCATTTTATGGCTCATGTAAGGTTTTTTTTTTGAAGTTAGGGTAGGGGTGCTAATCTTTTATCCTGCTCTGCAAACGAGATAATACACCCTGCCTAGCTTATTCACATTGTAATTATTGCGATGAGGGGAGATCGCTCTTGTGAAGTCATGTAAATTAGAAAGGATTTTACAGGCACAGGGAATGATTATTAATGACCTTGAGTTCATGATAAAATTAAGCTCTAGATAGAAAAACTGGTCATGATTCCATCCATAACTTACTATTCTTTGTGTGCACCATGGGAGAATTACAGGTATTTAGGAAGGAGCAGAAAGACTTCTAAAACCCTTTAGGGAAAGACGTGACTCACCATTCTGGGAGCCTGTATCCAAGAGTCTGATCAAAAGAGATTCACCATCAGGAAGTAGTCACCATCTGACCAAGAGAACTGGTTGTTTGTGAGGAGGGTCTGTATCAAGCTGTTGGGATGTAACAAGAAAAGGAAAAAAAATAGAGGCTTCACTTTGATGCTTAAAAAGGAAGAAAAGAAAAATGAAAGACAAGTTGGAACATATGCTGTATTAAACCTCGAATTAGAGCTAGCTCAAATGTTAGTGTTTCGTATGTAATGCTCGTGTAGGAGAGGGAGACAGAGACTGCTAGGCCCTGTGAAGAAGAGGCTTAGAGTAGTGCCTGGGGGTAGCCACTGACAAGGCGTGGTGGGATGGAAATGGGGTAGTTGGAAAGGTGGAGTGGGGAAAGCCATTGGAACAACCTTAACCCTGCCCAGATTTGGTGCCTACCAGGTGCTGGCTCCATACTTGCAGGGATGGGGTTTCTGAGAAATTCACTTGTTCAGTAAATGTGTTAGGTGCAGGCATTGAGCTCATACCATATGCTGAGTACAGAGATGATGAGTGAATTCTGAGGGGCTACTGCTGCCTGTCGCCGAAGCCACCAGGGATCATTCATGTGGCCGTGGGGAATGGCAGGCTCTGCACAGAAGAAGGACCGCTGTATCTGGTGGGGCAGAAGACTCCTGCAGAAGCTGATGTCTGAATGGATTTGACAAAGAATTGTAGGAGGTGGCTAGGTGGAATAAATGGGGGAGAAAGAACTGGGCCAGCGTGCCTAAAGGTACGTATAGAATGGCTGTACCTTGGTGATCCCATAGACACTGTCATCATAATTCTGCTGCATGTAATGACACAGTAGCTCGTTCCAATGCAGGTCTCCAGTTTTCAGCCTGCTGAAACACCCGCCTCCACCCCTACCATTTGGATATGTTTTTATGATGATACAATTATATTGGAAAGCCCTGGTGGCATTTACTCAACAGGTCCAGGAATTCTGTCCATTCTCACTGCCCGCTGTGTCCCTGATGGTACCCTCAGGTAACAGGGCCGAGCGTGGGGTGTGCCCTTTGATTTCATCTCAGCTGTGAAACAAAGTCAAGGTCTTTTACTCAGTGGCCAGCTTTAAGGTCTGCCATGCTTTTGCTATGATGACCTTTTTTTGGGTCACACTGGCGACGCTCAGGGGTTACTCCTGGCTCTGCACTCAGGAATAACTCCTGGCGGTGCTCAGGGGACCATATGGGATGCCAGGGATTGAACCCGGGCCGGCATAGGCCGGCCGCATGCAAGGCAAACACCCTACCCACTGGGCTATCGCTCCGGCCCTCTATGATGACCTTTTGCTTAAATTTTCTTTTTTTTGACTTTTACCTTTTTTTTAAAAAGCTATTCTGCTTTATAAAGTTGTTGCTAGAGTCTTTGTTAAGAGGGAAGCCCCTTTCTTGTGTGTCTCACACCCAGTATGGCTCAGGGGGTTACTTCTGGCTCTGTACTCAGAATCACTCCTGGCAGTGCTCAGGGGACCATCTGGGATGCCAGGGATCGAACTGGAGTCAAGCCCGGGTCGAGAGCATGCAAGGCAGATGCATTGCCCTCCCTCTGTGCTGTTGCTCCGGCCCCAAAGAGGAAGCCCTCAATCACTTTCTGTTTTCAGGGGGAGGAGCAAAGACTCTGCATTCTCTGATCCTTAATTGATCGGCAGTTGGTTGGTTGGAGAGGAGGTGTCTGTGGGCTGGATCAGTTCCTCCTTTCCATGGGATGAGCACTCTGCAGAGTTTGCTTTCTCACTTCTGCCAGGACAGTGGTACCAGAGACTTGTATGTCTGGGTCCTACACTCAGAATAAAGGAGGGTTACTGTGTATAGTGATGTGTGTGTACTACTGTGCGAAGGGAGCCCTGGCATCTGGAAGTCAGCCAGAGTTCTTGTGGGTTGAGCCAGCTGTGCTGGAACCCTGGCAGTTCGTTTGCCTATCTGAACAAGAGCATTGTATAGTCCAGTAGCCACCCTGTTGCACAACTCCAGGGAGCACCATTGTGCTCTTACTGTGAGTTCTGTGTCTGCTCTTCTAGGTCTTGTATGTACTGCTCAGCCTGGGTACTGAGCCAAACGTCTGCCCATCTAACACTGTCCAGTGAGCTCCGGTTCATTGCTAGTGATGCTGACATTTTGAATCCCACTGGTTTGACCTTCCTTTCTTTCTGCAGTTGATGAAAGGGGTGTCATGTATTATTTAGTTTCCTTAGTGAAATGAGGCTATATTCATTTTTAGTGTGCTTCTTGTTAGAATGTCAGACAGCATGGAAAAAAAAGAGTATGAAGTATTAGTCCTACTTCCCTTTTTCCTTGATTTTCTCTCTCCCTCTCTCCCTCCCTTCCTCCCTTCCTCCCTTCCTCCCTTCCTCCCTTCCTTCCTCCCTCCCTCCCTCCCTTCCTCCCTTCCTTCCTCCCTCCCTCCCTCTCTCCCTCCCTCCCTTCCTCCCTCCCTCCCTCCCTCCCTTCCTCCCTCCCTCCATTCCTTCCTCCCTCCCTCCCTCCCTCCCTCTCTTCCTTCCTTCCTTCCTCCCTCCCTCCCTCACTTCCTCCCTCCCTCCCTTCCTTACTCCCTCCCTCCCTTCCTTCCTTCCTTCCTCCCTCCCTTCCTCCCTCCCTCCCTTCCTTCCTCCCTCCCTCCCTCCCTCCCTCCCTTCCTTCCTTCCTTCCCTCCCTCCCTCCTTCCTTCCTTCCTCCCTCCCTTCCTTCCTCCCTCTCTCCCTCCCTCCCTCCCTCCCTCCTTACTTCCTTCCTTCCTTCCCTTCCTCCCTCCCTTCCTTCCTTTCTCCCTCCCTCCCTCCCTTCCTCCCTTCCTTCCCTCCCTCCCTCCTTCCTTTCTTCCTTCCTTCCTTCCTCCCTCCCTACCTTCCTTCCTCCCTCCCTCCCTTCCTTCCTCCCTCCTTCCCTTCCTTCCTTCCTCCTTCCCTCCCTCCCTCCCTTCCTCCCTCCCCTTCCTTCCTCCCTCCCTCCCTCCCTTCCTCCCTCCCTTCCTCCCTTCCTTCCCTCCCTCCCTCCTTCCTTCCTTCCTTCCTCCCTCCCTTCCTTCCTTCCTCCCTCCCTCCCTCCCTTCCTCCCTTCCTTCCTTCCTTCCCTCCCTCCCTCCCTCCTTCCTTCCTTCCTTCCTTCCTTCTCTATCTCTCTCTCGTTTTGTTTTTGAGGGTGTGGTGATGGTGTGAATGCACACTGACTCTGCTCAGGGGCTATACATGGTGCTGGAATTTGAACAGTTGTCAGGATTCCAGCTATATGCCTTGACCTCTGTACTGTCTTCTAGTTCCAGACCCTCCGTTTTCTTAATGGTCATGGCTAAAGTTTGGAGGTGGAACCTCTCAGATTATATTCTCTTATGCTGTTCACCATTTGAAAAAATGTGATTAAGTTCTGCACCTTAAATTTTTTCACATAAAGTTATTATAGATCTCTTTTAAAATTACTATATTAAGGGGCCAAAGTGCTAGCACAGCAGGTAGGATGTTTGCCTTGCACGCAGCCAACCCAGGTTCGATCCCCAGCATCCCATATGGTCCCCAAGCACTGACAGGAGTAATTCCTGAGTGCAGAGCCAGGAGGAACCCCTGGCCATAGCCAGGTGTGACCCAAAAAAGCCAAAAACAAAATTGAGCGGAAAGGTTTTTAATTTTGCTGAATCTCTTTATTTCTTTTTTTTTTTTTTTACAATCCAGCTCTAGGGGCTTGGGAATATTCAATTATTAGAGTCTGCACTACCCTACATGCTGAATGTGACCCTGCTGGTACTGCCATTTGGAGTGCTTGGGCGGTGGCAGTCAGTGTGCTCTGGTTTATTGCAGTCAAGCATTGTGAGCACCATGGCCGAAACTATGTGCATGTCCTAGTGATCACTAAGTTTGTGAGCACTGCAGCTAAGTGTGTGATGCTGGTGAGTGCCATGAGCAAATCTGTAACATGTGGTCATTGCAACAGTAGCAACAGTAGGAAGGAAACGGGCAGGGAGGGGAATAAAAGAAAGTGCAGCTATTATGAGTTATTATTTTCAGCTTTGGGAATACTCTTCCTTCTGGGAGTTGCTTCCTAGAGGGATGAGCATTGGGTGACTGAAGAATTGAACCTGCTGCCTCTAATACAAAAGCTGCTCTGTCAACCCCTCCCCTCAAGTCCATGAAATAAAGGATAGCCGCAGAGTGAGCACCCCAGTAACTCAAAAGAAGGGTGCCACCATTAGGGCACTGCAGCTGGCAGCAAGCTCATGCTGGCATCGCAGAAATCAGAAAGCTGTATAACTCAAACTTGGAATTTTGTCATTTTGCCATATTTTCATTGTTACTTTTCTTCTCTGAGATTGTTTTGTTTTAAAAAGAAAGCCAGGGGCCGGAGCGATAGCCCAGCGGGTAGGGCGTTTGCCTTGCATGCGGCCGGCCTGCCGGCCCGGGTTCGATCCCGGCATCCCATATGGTCCCCAGAGCACCGCCAGGAGTAATTCCTGAGTGCAGAGCCAGGAGAAACCCCCTGAGCATCGCCGGGTGTGACCCAAAAAAAGCAAATAAATAAATAAATAAATAAAGTAAAATAAAAATAAAAGAAAGCCAATGTCTTTAACTGCATGGTCACAGAATCTGTTTCAGTGTGCTTTGACTCCACAAGGTCAACGCATGTTTACTTTCAAGCCTAAGAAAGCAGAGTTTCCATCTGTTTGGCAGAATGTATATTATATGAAGTGGGACTGAGAGGTAAGTGCTGGCTTGCTGAAGGAAGAAGGCATTTTGGTATATTTGGGATGTTCTGTGCCACTGTTTTCAAGGCGTCTGGTCCTCTGAATGCTTATGAGGCATTTTAGAAGGAGCAGGTTCTGCAGGCTTTGTGACCACCCACCGGGAGTTCTGGTTGGAGGCAAGCAGTCTCCCTCCTTGCTCTGTTCCGCCACAGTCCACCATTTCTCTTTTATGATCATTTGTCTGCAGAGTGCACTACAGCTACTTGGATTTGGCATCTCTTTAGTGGTTCGTTTTGGAGCTATCAGGGTTTTAGTTTTTTCCTCTGGAATTTTGTTTATATCATTTTGCTGTAGACTTTGGTACAAACTGTCACTACAGAACATGGAGTTGATGTGTGCACTTCCTGCCTTTTAGAATGGGACTATATTTTGTCTGGTCACTCACAACATGTAAGACTCTATATATGAAGGTGGACATAATATGTCAGAACACACAAACACACTCACATGCACATATATAGAGGGCCTAATATGTATATGAAGTATCTAAGTAGAGAAGTGTTTATGCTACTATTAACATGCGGTCAAACATGCTGTTTCTAACATGCGCTTCAAACATAAGTTTGATATATTCACCCATTTCAGATTCAGATGCCTCTTAACTGGACATTCTTTTTTTTTTTTTCTTGTTGGTTCACACCTGGCAATGCTCAGGGGTTACTCCTTGCTCTGCACTCAGAAATTATTCCTGGTGGTGCTTGGGGGACCATATGGGATGCAAAGGATCAAACCCTGGTCAGCCATGTGCCAGACAAATGCCCTACCCATTATCTTATCACTCTGGCCCCTTAACTGGAAATTCCTGACTTTGAAGTTTTCAGTAAAGCTATCTGGATCTCCTAAGTCTGGACAGTAGAACTGTCAGTTTTATTTCCATGTTTCTAATGAAATTGGATTTTTGTAGAATGTGAATAAGGCTTTTGAAGAGACTAGGTACATATTAAAAAGCATACTTTGAGGTCTTGAGATGGTTCATTGATAGTATTGCCTGCTGTGTAATCATGAGGCCTCACGCTTGACCTCTGGGTACCGGCTTTCAGCCCCCCTCCCCCTGCCCCACTCAAAGTATATACCAAGCGTAGGCTCTGGGGCTCTACTGTTTAGGACCCCTGGAGCAGTAACAGTGTGTGATGTTCAGTGTAATGTAACAGCAGAGTTGTGTGTCTCTCAGCAAGCAACCAAAAGCAAATTTGTAGTGCTGATTCTAGGGAAGATTTTTTTTTTTTGAAGCAGGTGTATTCTTGCAGTGTGCTTCTTCATGCGTGCCGACATTTTTCATTCACTTCTGCTCTTCTATGCATGTATCTAGGTCTGAAAACACCTATTGGGTGCTTTGCTTCTTACACATAGCAGTGTATAAGTGCTGTATTACCACTTATAAGACAGGTTCTAGAGAATTCCCTTGAAAGTTTTTCTCATGTTCACTTTCATCTCCACTTCTGTTTCTCTATAAGTGTCCTAAGTGTCAAGTTCTTATTACTGTAATTTTTTGAGACACTGGCTAAACTCACACACAATTTAAGTGTCATTTAAATTCTTTTTTATCATGCAGTTTCATTTGTATCTGAAGTTCCTGGATATTTTGGATAATCTCTTATAGCAATAATCTTTTTAATGGAGTGTCCTGATTTCTTTTAGACTTGGATAGCCTTGTGAGGAGTTTACAAAAGCAAACTCTTCTGTGGTTCTGAAGTGAGATTAATGAGCTCAATGAATGAAAGAATGTTGGATAGAAAAATTACTCTGTTTCGGATATCTTCTTTAAAAGCTTTTAAACTCAACAATTTCTTTTTCATATTTTAGGCCATACCCAGTGCTCAGTGTTTGTTCTTGACTCTGTGTTTAGGGATCACTTCTGGCAGTTTCTGGGGAACCAGTATGGTGTCAGGGAGCAACCCCAGGTTGACTGCATGCCGGGCAAACATCTTTGACCCTGTATTCTTTCACCCCTGTGATTTATCTCTCAGTGTTTTTCTTACACCCTGTTAATGTCTCATCTTCTCTTGTTTTTATACTGACTTATTCATTTAAGTTAACAGAAGGTTAGATAAGAAGAAAAACATACTATACCCTTCCCTTTCTGGTGAAGAGGTGAGTGCTGTGATCTGCTTCTGCTTGCTTCAAGCTGCTCACAGTGCATGCACCGTTTCTAGCATCATTGTCCTTTTCTTCTAAAGCCATTGAAGGAAAATGAGGTCAAAAGTAGTCTTCAGGAAGTCATTAGTGACTGCAGGATTTTTGAGAATATCAAAAAGCATTTTTTAGGATTTAACTGTAGACTGGTCGTATGTACTTAAAATAGTTCATTTTTGGTTGACCATCGCCATTTTGCTCTAACCATGGAAGTCACAGGAGTTGAGTGTATTTGGTTGTGCTCCGTATCCACATGCACAAGCACACACACATGCAAATTGGGCTGAGGAAATGACAGCTGGTGACCGTCAGGCCCAGACACTGCTCAGGGTGGCTCTATGTAGGAAGAACATTTCTGCAAAGCAGTCTTCCTTTCCTCTAGTCAAAGCTAGTGCTGTGTTGATAAAGATCTGAACTTTGCCAAGAGTCACTCTCTTTTGTAAACCTTATAAAAGGACTTAAAATTCTTATGAAAATAGCTCTCAGTATTATCCTGTTGTTTTAACATTTCATCAATGAACTGAATTGATTCCCAAATTGGCTTGTAGATGTATAAGGAGATACTTTGTTTAACAACAAGAACTTCTATGGAATGAACAGTTATGTTTTTTCACATATCAAGGTAAGTGCTTTAGAATGCACTTTTAGCTTGGCTACTTCTCAGAGGAACCTTGTGAAGTAGATGCTGTCTCAGAGGTGGAAAGATGATTTTCCCAGAGGCCGTAAAGCTACAATAAGGCGTGATACCAGACTTTGTCTAAAGAGCTATCGGATTCCTTAGCATGAACTCTTTCAAATATTTCCCAGCCTGACTGTGGCCTGATGTCTTTAACAGCACTGAAAGGTACCACTTTGCAAGGACAGCAATGAGTCTCAGTATCTTTGTCTAACTGCTTGGTCTGACTATGCTTGTGTGCCCTGGGGCTTAATTGTCAGGCAGAGATGATGGATTTGAAGTTATTTGGCAGTACATATATTTTCCTTCTCATTTTCACCCTTCCTTACGGATCCTGAATTCTGTTACTGCAGCATAGGACACATGAAGAAGACCTTGCCAAGATCATTGTCTGTAGCCTGATTTCATTACACACACACACACACACACACACACACACACACACCCCACACACATTCACACACACATTCACACATTTATATACCATACACACACAAACATATACACATACCCCACGTATACCACCACCACAAGCTCACCAACACTGCCAGAACTGTTTATATGAACTGTTTGTATGTTCATTCGTGCAGCCTCCGCATTGAGTGTAGTTCTCTCAGAGCAAATGCTCTTAGTTAAAAAGTAGTTACTCAGGAGACAGCTTACTGTAATGAGTCAGTTCCCACACTGTTACTGTGCAGGACCCCGATGGTTAGAAGACTCTGGAGGATAAAAATGGCTGTAATTAAAATACAGTAATTGGCAGGTTTGCGCAAAATACAGGTCTTTTTTTGCTTTGATTCCAGAGCTGCCAGACAAGGACATTCATTGCATATATGAAATATTTCTCAGAGCATTTTTTTGTCAGTGCCAACACAAGTTGAGCCATTGGAAATTTTTGAATTGTTACCAATGATGAAAGGTAAAATGAGAAAGTGGGTGGACAGAGATGTGTCACTTTTGGGGTGCAGAACACAGTTTAACCCTGTGTAGTCCCTGTAATGAAAACCACATTGAATAGTGTGGCATCAAGAATCTCGAGGCCTCACAAACCCTTAGACTTTTGGTGAAGATAAGATGATGGTGGTGGCGGCGTTGGGTGGGTTTTAGGGAAGCTCCTTCTAGATCTTTATTCTCATAGACATTCTGTCTTTATTATTCGCTGTCTCCATTCCCTTTTCCCTTTTTCCAAGAAATCTTCCAGGACAAGAGAAAGGTCACTCTTGGGCATCCCATATCTTACTCGAATGTTCTTTACATCCTAAGGCCCCAGACAAAGGGATAATAGAAATAATGGCATCGGGGTTGATGAAAATTAATGACTCTAATGACAGGATAACAAATACTTTCGCAATTCAGGTGGCGTCTAATTCTTTATTTTCTACAAATTGAAAGAGGACTTAATTGAGTTGTCAGTTGATCATTAAAAATAATTTTGATGATAGATCACCCTGAGATTGTTTCCGGCATATGTCCCAGAAGGAATTCAAACTATTGGGGAAAATTATTACAACGAATTTAAAGTCCGTGTAGTTATTTATGTCAACACATTTTCTCAACCTTTTCGGTGATTAAAAAGGGAGGACATAGAGGAATAAAATTGATACTAAATTTTGTTTAACTCTAGCAATATTTATCTACAAATGAATAATTTAGCTGGTAAAAATGGTTCATTAAGAGATGCATTTCTAAAACATTATATTTAATTTGTAAAAATGATGAAATTTGCTCTTATTATATATCTTATTCTGTGTGTTTATCGGTTTTTAAGTACTTTGTTTTTATTAATGTGTATATATGATAACTAATAAATCAATTTAAATTTTAAGAGAGTCATAGTCACTGGAAATAATGACCCAAAATTTCATTTTTGTGTAACTATATTTTAGAATAACCTATGTTGATAAAATTCTTCTGTGTGTTAGTTTCCTGTGATTATGAATACTTACATACATTAATTTTCTGATACTTATGCATATATTACATTCATCTGCATGTATATTATAGAGTGATTAATGTGATCAAACACAAACATTTTCATTAAGATAATATTGAGGGAATATTGGAATGAAAATGCAAACTCAATGTGAGTAGGAAATTATATGTAGAAAGTACATATAAGAACGTTTTTTGGCCTTCATAAAAGTACATAATGATGGATAGCAAATGGGTTAATTTTGGTTCTGCAGGCTACTCGTGTTGTAATTTAGTTTTCAAATGCCTTTGTATA
Source organism: Cryptotis parvus (assembly GCA_021461705.1). Taxonomy (NCBI): domain Eukaryota; kingdom Metazoa; phylum Chordata; class Mammalia; order Eulipotyphla; family Soricidae; genus Cryptotis; species Cryptotis parvus. The sequence continues at coordinate 33,070 of JAJIBD010029061.1, forward strand.
CCTTGAAAATCATATCCTTTTAAATTATTTTAACTTCAGATAAAAATTTAGGTGTTAACTTAAAAATGTTTAAGGAAACCAGTTGTCATGTTTCTTTAAATGTTCATGCAAGCAAAATTGCATTGGAAAGTAAGCATTAAGGTAAAGCTCAGTATCTCTAGTGATAGCCAGACACTGGTCATTGAAGAAAAAAATATGGATGAGACAAAGCCCCTTAAGTCAGGAGGTCTCTGGAGTCCTTTGGATGCCACATGAGAATTGCTGGTAGGGCCATTGTGCATTATAAGGTGGTAGTGAGAATTTGTAATTAAAAAGTAATAATAATAGTAATAATAAATAATTTTTAAAACCACCTTTATTGCTTACAATAATTATTTCTTTCCTGTCTATATGAGGGGTTTTTGTGTGTAATTTTTCTGGTATGCTGTCTAATGAAAGGTTTGGGGGACCAGAGATAGTAGAGGTATTAAGACATCCGCCTTGCATGCATATTACCATTGATTTCTGGTACTGCTTGGTTCATGGAGCAATACTGGGTGTGATTCTGGGAGCCCTTGAGGTCTGTAGGCACCTGGGTACTTCCCACCGTTGCAGGACCTGAGCAGCACCTCATCCTCAGAGCCTTGCTCTGAATTATGGACCATTGCCAGATGAGAATTGAGAGAGAACCCCCACCCCACCTCACATACACATAAAATAAAAAAAAGAAGAAAAAATGTTTAGGAGGTTGAAGAGAGCTTAATGGGCTAAGTACATGCTTTGTATGTGGGAGACCTGGATTTGATCTTCATTACCATATGGTGTCCAGAGATCTGCCAGAAGAGAGCTCTTCTGAGTGTGGTCCCCAAATATAAATGAGCAGACAAATAAAATGTTTTGAGGTCTTTGTGCTGATAGAAAATATCAGAGCCACGATATCAGAGCCCTTGTGATGTTGTGCAAGGTGGCAGCTACATTTTTTCCCTGGTGTGATTTTCTACACCAGACCCTTAAAGTGGACAGTGAGCAGGTGAACTTCTGTTTGAATAAAGCCATTGGAAGAGAAAAGATCAAGTTCGTAAAGCAGTATATTTTCAGATTGTGTGTGTGTGTGTGTGTGTGTGTGTGTGTGCATGCACACGCATTAGGTAAAAAATAGGAGCTATTTAAATTGCATAGCAAACATCAAACAAGATACTGTGGACTCTCACAGCCAGCCTGAAAGTTGACCATGTTCAGTCTGACCATGTTCAGTTCTGAATCAGCGTGAATAGTGCGAGAAATTCCATTGTCCCTCCTAATGAAGCCATAGCACAGCGGGGAGGGCGTTTGCTTTGCATGCAGCCGACCTGGGTTCAATCTTCAGATCCCCTATGGTCTCCTGAGCACCGCCAGGAGTAATTCCTGAGTGCAGAGCCAGGAGTAACCCCCTGTGCATTGCCAGAGTGACCCATAAAAGAAAAAACAATAAGGTATAAACCATCCCTGGCAGGCCTGGATAGAGCATGCAGTGGGAGAATTGAGAGGGAATCTGCAGTGGAGAAAGTTGGAGAAGGCCCAGTGGAAGGGAAACTTGTCTCTGGAGGGCCAGAATGTCCTCTCATCGGCTGCCTGGGGCTCAGCTGCCAGCTTAGTCCTGAAGGTCCTGTTCCCCTGTTGTCAGGCTGAAGAAGTGGCCACTTGCTCTCTTGACTTATTTTGGTTGCTGCGTTGTTGGACATATGACTGCTGAGGTTTTTCCTGGGGACATTTTCCACTTGGAATTGCCAATGAAAATGTCTTACTGTGAAATTTTGCTGGACAGCGGGTGTCCTTGGACATTTCCTCCTCCACTGGCATTATATTAACTGGTGTTTCTGGCTAATGATTTTGGTGTGTTTAGAGTTTGGGAGCAGGTGATACCCAAATATTGCTCAGCTAATAACTATTTGGAAAGCTAGACTAGGTCCCCAGTGGAACCCTTTTGAGCTAACTGCTGACTGCTTTGAAAAGAGCAGCATAGCCTTCAGAACCACTTCTGTTTGGCTCTGTTATTAATCTCTTCAGGAAATGATTCCTTAGGGAACCAGGATAAGAGGACCTGCTGCCTACAAAACAGCTGCCTCACTAAGTCTTTCCAAAGAGACAATGGAATATAATCTAGTACAGCAAGGGCTATTGTCCGGAAGTGACATTTCCCTCTTTCCCTGAATTGAAACAGTTGTGTTGAAACATAGAAAAGTAATTATAAATTGGGTGGTATTTTGTGGTTTCTTTCTCATACAATGCACAAGGCATATCATGCTTTTTAGCCCGGTTTGTTTCTTTGTTGATTTAGGACAGAATAGCCACAAAACCTGAACACTAAATTAACGAGGCAAATGTATAGAACATCAGAGGACTTTCACTGGATTATATGAAGTCACTGTTGGCCTTTGAGCTGTTGACATGTCAGATGTCTTTGGTATCAGTGGAATGATAAATGTCTGTGTGATTGGACTGGTTGTTACAAAGGGCTCATAGGTGGTGATTAAGCTTCTTTCTAATGCCTATGTTTTGTTTGTCTCTGAGACTAGGTTCTTGATCAAGTTTACTCCAGGGGAGCCATTCAGGACAACAGGGTGTCATATTTACCTGCTCATCTGTCTAGCAGAAAATGAGATATAGCACTTCCTGGTTGGAAATGTGACAATACCAATAACTGTAAAGGAAAAGGATCAAAATCTATCTGTAAAACTACAACCAGAAATAAGCTTGTTATTCTTTAGGGTACCTCTTCTGAGTCTTTACATTTTTAATGTATTTACTGTGTTCTTTATAATAATAAGATAATATTTACCATTTGGTATCAGTTTTTCCACTTAATGATAGATTGCAGGCTAATGAATTTATCTGTTGCAAAAGATAAACACTTGAAAATGTGAATTACTATAATTTTAGGTAATTAGTAGAGTCTGGCTTTGGAGGGAGCAAATTGCCCTGATTTTTACCTCTGATTTTAATACTGCACTGAGTATCTGGAAGTCGTTTTTTCTCTTCATCAACTAGGACTGAAATGAACTGGTTTTTATCTGCCATTAGTTACTTCTAATAGTTCTCCTTTCATGATACTTAGAGGACAAGCTCTCTCAGACTTTTCAAATTTTCTTTTTTTTATTAATATTTTATACAAGGAGGTACTTGAGGAACCTGAGAGTGGTTGTTACATCAAAGTGAGCCCATGAAGAAGAGCAAAATCCTTTCTTGTTTGAAGTGTTTCTCTTGTTTTTGTGGGCATTTCCTTTAGTCAACTAAATGAATGTTAACTTCTTACAGGAGAACATTTTCTCAAGTTTGTATGAAGAATGTCATAAGGCATTGCTTTCAAACTTGCTGGAACATTTGCTTTCAATTGCATTTGGATGGTGTTACTGACTGAAATGTATATTTTGAAGCCCTAATTCCTACTGCTTTAGAAAGGGGCTCTATTGGGAGACAGGGCTTTAAGAAGGTGACTGTTAAAATGAGGCTTTTAGGCCTCATCTGATCTAACTGGTGTCCTTATAAGAAGAGGAAATTTGCAGAACAGAGACACCAGTGGTATGCATGCATAGCAGGTCAGCCAGCTGAAGGCACAGCGACAAGTCTGCAAGCCAAGGTCATAACTCTCACAAGAAGCCAACTTTCATAATCACCTTGGTCTTGGACTTCCATTCTCGGTGGGAGGGTGTGTGTGTGTGTGTGTGTGTGTGTGTGTGTGTGTGTGTAGCACATTGTTTAAATTGTTTAAACCATTCAGTCTGCGTGGGAGTGATAGCACAGTGGGTAGGGCGTTTGCCTCGCACACAGGCAACCTGGGTTGTCCTCTCCTCTCCTCTCCTCTCCTCTCCTCTCCTCTCCTCTCCTCTCCTCTCCTCTCCTCTCCTCTCCTCTCTCCCTCTCTCCTCTCCTCTCTCTCTCCTCCCTCTCCCTCCCCTCCCCTCCCTTCCCCCCCCCCCCCCCCCCTCCCCTCCCTCCCTTCCCCTCCCCCCCCTCCCCTCCCCCTCCCTCCCCTCCTCTCCTCTCCTCTCCCCTCCCCCTCTCTTTCCCCTTTGTTCCTTCCTTCCTCCCTCCCTCCCTCCCTCCCTCTCTTCCTCCTTCCATCCCTCTCCCTTCCTTCATTCCTTCCTTGACTCTGTTTTATTGTTCCTTCCCTCCCTCCATTTCTTCCTTCATTCCTTCCTTTTTACTTCATTTGACACAACTCCCTCCACTCTATGTTGCAGCAACAGGCAAGATTTTTTCTTTTACTGGAACCTATATCACATGTCTTTACCCATTCATCTGTCTGTTTTATATATTGGAAGTCCTAGCTACAGCAATTCGGCAAGAAAAAGGAGCTAAGAGGAATTAAAGAAGGAAAATGAATAACTAATTCAGTGTGAATATTGCCATATCTTTACCCAGTCTGCTGCCATGGGGACTTGTGTTATTTCCTGATCTTTCTTTCTGTAAATAGCATTGCAGTGAAGCTAGGTATACTATATCTTCTTGGATTGGTGCCTTTGAATTTCTTGAATAGATATAAGGACATTTTATGTCCGTTTTATAATTTGTTCTTCCTATTATGCTATTAGACTGTCACTTAAATTTTTTTGTAACCCCTTCCTTCCTTCCTACATCAGCTTATGGTAATAGAGATTATAATGATTAATATTATTTTATAGTGGTTGTGTATAGATTAGTGGCCTAAGAGGACTAAGAAACTTTGCTTTAGAGAAAAAGTGTGAATGGGATTAATGTAGTGATTGGAATCAATTCAGCTGCTCACCTATTCTGGTGGATATAACTCCTATGAGTGTAGGTAAATTCATGTAGTGCTGCATTCTTCAGCTCCTTGACTTAGTCAAATGCAGACCGTGTCATTTTTGGTGTTTCAGCATTCCAGCCTGGACTTGCAGCACCTTCCTCATGGGTATAAAGTACCTCTTGCTTTGGAAGCATTCCCCTCTCTGTGGGAAAATCTACATTCTTTCTTGAACTCATCTGACTTTTGGTTATTTGTTTTTGAGCCACACCTGACAGTGTGCTTAGGGGCTGATATAAAGTAATGCATCTTAATTTCATGAGCTTCATGTCATCTAGATGGTACTCACAAGGTCGTTCTTATTATTATCTGCACCAGGGTGATTCTGAGTATCTTGTTCTCGTGTACTGAAAGGGTCACACTTGCCTGCTTAGAGCAAACTAGTATGATTCTTCCTATAGTCTTCCTATAGTCTCAGCGTAGCCAGGGTGGTAGTCTCCTGGTAAATTCTAACTGTCCCACGTTGGGTGCAGTGGGTATAAAGAGGAGCTGTGCCCAATCTAGAAAACATAGAAGTCTTAGTAGATGTATAAGTCAGAAGTTATTCAGTCAAGGTGACTTCTGTAACTGCCACACCCTCTAGCAGTGTTTACATAGAAGAGAGGTCTCATTAGAATGAACCTTGGCTTAAATAGATTAAGCTGTGAGTGGGCAAAACAACAAAGCTCCCAGATTAGCTAGATCTGTCATCCAACAATACATGAATGAATGAATGAATAAACAAGCAAACAAACAAACAAATATACATACAAACAAATGTTACAAGTCTCATTAAAAGCTACAAGTCACAAATGTGAAATTGAGGGCTGGAGTGATAGTCCAGCGCCGGAGGGCATTTGCCTTGCATGTGGCCAACTTGGGTTCGATCCCTGGCATCCCATATGAGTCCCCCAAGCAGGAGTAATTCCTGAGTGCAGAGCCAGGAGTAATCCTTGAGCATTGCTGGGTGTGACCCAAAAAGCAAAAAAAAAAAAAAAAAAAAAAAAAAGTGAAATTGAGACTCCTCTGCTTAATATTAGAAAAAAAATTTATACTGTCAATTGTAAAATAATTTTTATTTAGCCACTTTTCTCTATAGAAAGTCTTTAAGTTTTTTCTTTTGTTTAGGTATCATTATTATAATAGTATCACTCTGTTAGAAATGCAATATTGCTACATAAGCAGATGCAGCAATGTAATATTGCTACTTACACCAGAGTGTTAGTGTTCTTTAGCACTGTGTCTGGGTTCATCTCCCTCCACCCCCTTTAGTAAACTTTATTTTGTAGGCAGATTATCAGGGTCTGCTATAACTGGACATTGTTTATTCCCTTACTATGTTTCTTTATATTCCTTGTGTGTGAGATCATCTGTATTGGTCTTTTCCCCTTGGCTCAGAATGGTCTCTCCCAGTTCCATCCAGATTGTAGCAAACTGTAAAAACTCTTTGAAAGATCGAATATTTGGTTGTAAAGTTTGCAATTTAATCTTTCAAAAGCAAATGATCCTGTTTGAAGTGGTATTTTAATTCTGGAGAATAAAATTGAACCACCCAAGCTGTGTTGCTGTCATTTTTTTACTTGGAAAGCTGTAAGTTTTAAATAATAGCAAACCTCTAAATGCACATGCATCTTCCTGGAAAGGATCACCCAGTGTATGCTGTTTTATATTTTTGAAAGATTACCATGATTACTTGCAATTTTTTATAGACTTTTGATCCGATCTTGAACAGCAGGTTAACCCGATTTTCTCTTTCAGTGAAAATTCACTTGCAAATACAGCTGTAAGTGGAATTCAAAACTACTCTTTTTATCAACCATGGCCAGCACTTACCTTGCTTTTCCCTTTGTGTAGCTTAACTAGTTTTACAAAGGAACTTTATGTATGTGTGCTGGAAGTTTGTCTAAAACGGACAGCCACTTTCTCTGTAGACTTTCACTTACATAGTTCCAAACATTACATGCAGCTGAAACACAGCTCTCAGAATGGGTGCTGTGGATTTAAGATGTAAAGTACAATTTGAAATGTGATCCATACTTGATTTTTTTTACAAGTCTTGTATAGGTTTTATTGAGAAATGTTGAGAGAAATTCAAAAAATACTAATGTTTGGCAGTTTTTTCCCTACAGAAATGTGATGTATTTATTTAAATAAATCCTGTGATTTTCAGGGTTAGTTAATATTGTTCTTTTTTGGCGTGTCACACCCAGTGGTGATCAGGACTTACTTCTGGTTGTCTGCTGAGCGATCACTCTTATTGGGTCTCAGGAGACCACATAGGATCTTCAATTCCCATATAGGGAATTGAACCCAGGTCAGCTGCATACAAGGCAAGTGTCCTACCCACTGTACTATTGCTCCAGCCCTGATTTTTACATTTTAACTTAAGTGTATTACAGCCTTCAGGGTTTCATCATCCAAGTGAATAGATTTTAAAGTTGTAGGATAATTGTTACTTAAAGACCTAGAGATTGAAGAGGAGTTTGGGTGGAATTTGCTGGCATGGCAGAAAGTTAAAAGAAAAGTTTTCATTTTATAATGATGACATTTAAGTCTTGAAAAGAAAACTCTTAGAAATGAGTATAATTTTTATACTAAATTTTAGTAAATCTTTTTTTTTGTAATGATTTATTTTAAACACCGTGATTTACAAAGTATAGACTTTTTCACAATACAGTTTCACAATTCAGCACCAATCCCACCACCAGTGTGCCCCCACCACCACCAGAGACCCGAATTTCCAACCCACTCTCCATCCCCCTCCTGATGCCCGCCTCACTTAGCCATCATCAATTATGTTGATCCTTACTGCTCATATAAGGGAACAGTAATAATAAGGTCATGCTTTTTGTTTTTCTAGGCAGCTGTGTGAGAGTCTGGCCAGTTTCTGTTCTTGGATTCACTTTCTGGGTTTCCAGAACACAGTGGTTTTCTACTGACAAACCCAGACACACCATCACTACAGCTACTGACAACACTTATTTCACATTTATCTCAATGTCTGTTTGAGCTTTTCCTATTCATACACTGAACAATCCATTCTATATTGGTGGAGCTAATTATCTAAATACAGTCAATGAACCTGGTGTTAGACAAGTCAGTGGAGATCCTAAAATCTCCGTTTTGCCATTTGAGTCCACTCTATAGGAAATTACCAAGGTGATCCCACAGACCTTGTGCCCACACACTTCGTTTCTAGAAAATATGATGGGATATCTAGGTTTTGAGATAATGTGCAGGAATACTGCACCCATGTACCATGGGGATACATGGGGACCCCCCCCCCACGTACAGTCCCTAGCCAGTCACAGTTCTGGGCGGGCCCACCAGCACTTGCCTGAGGGCATTGAGTTGGGGGGGGGGCGCCCCAGCTCCAGCTCCCCAGGAAACCTGGTGGATTCGATCACCCAGTCAGGCATACCTGGGCTTAGAGACTATTCTGTTGGGTGTGGCTTTGCAGAGCTGTGGAGTCCAGACCTTGAAAGTGACTGCGGTTGTGATGAATGAGATTTTTGGGCCTCTGGGGGTCTGACCAGGAGGCAGGGATAGTCCGGCCTTGCCCCCCTTCCAGGACCCCTCATCAGCCTAGCATACCTGAGAGGGTAGTGGCTCAGCTCTATGCCTCTAATCTTTTTGTTCTTGTTTCGTGCTGAGGGATTTTTGATTTGGTCTATATCCCGTGGTGCTCATGGCTTACTCCCAGTGGACTCTGGGGACAGTTTGGGGTGCCAGGTCTGCTGCATGCAAGGCAAGTACCTTACCCACATAATGTCTAACCAGCCCCTGCTGTTGCTCTGAAGAAGTGATCTAGGCCTAGTTTGATTAATCTGATTTCTTAAGTTTTGCCAGGCTGTATTTGAACCAATAATTGAGCAATACAAAGCCCAGAGGCATTTAAAAGAAACTATCAAAGCCATGACGGAGCCAGGGAGAGAGCTCAAAGGACCGAACACATGCTTTGCATGCAGGAGGTCTGGATTCAATTCTCGGCACTGCATGGTCACTGGGACATTGGCTGAAGTGACTCCTCTCCCCCCTTGACAGTCCCCACCCCACCATGCTCTCTACTCCTATAGCAGCACTAAGCCGGGGTAACCCCAGAGCACTAATAGGTGTGGCCGTGAAATAGAACAAAACTACACAAAGTTGAAGAGTCAGAATAAACAGTATTAATGATTGATATTTAAAAATGATTTTTGTATATATCTATCACGTCCTTGTCAAGAGTCTCTGTGTTGTGCTGTTTGTTCTCCCTATTTCTTTGCTGCACCTTTTCCAAAGGGCATCTTGAATTAGGGGGTTGATTTTCTGCTGTTCAGTGTGACACTGTTAGATTTTGTAACCAAGGAGGTGTTTTCTTAGCCATGCCTTTTCCTGCCTTTCACAAGAATTTTCTTGTAAGGGTAGGGACTGGCCACTGTACAGCTGTGTGTTGGGTGGCGGGGTTGGGGGTGGAGGTTGCTGATGACCTTGGCCAAGACTGAATTCAGGCCATCCAGCTACTGGTGGGAAGCTGTGCCAGTTAAGCTACTTGACCACCTGCTTCTGTTTTTCTGATCCACTTGTAAATGGAAGTTGTTTATTCTTTTGGCATCAGCATTAATTTCAAAAATTCCCTGGAAGAATTTGGAAACAGGAGGCAAAGGATAATCAGTGTTCCTGGTTTTGTTCCCTGAAGAATAACAGTTCTTAATTAAGATCCTGGGACATTGGTCCAGCTTTGAGCTATTTGGCTGAATTGAATTTTTGTCCACTAATGTGTTCTTTTGTATTTGAGAACTATTGGAGATATATCTTTGGGAACTTTGAAAATAATAAACCACTTTACCCCATTTTCTTCTATCCAGAATGTCCAAAATATTCTGTGGGTTTCTTTAGAGGAATAAGGATTAAAAATAGATGTAAATATTATAACTAATTATTCTAAAAAATTACTGACATGAGAAGTCATTTAATCTAAGTCTTGAATCATTTAATCTTTCAGTGATATTGCCATTATGCATATGACCACACTTCAACAAAAAGTGATGTTTTTAATGTGTATGTATACATATATGTATACATACACATATATGTGTGCAGTACATAGTTAACATGCATATATTTGTATATAGATAGATATAGATGATGCATGGCTAAAGTTTTATTTGCAGTATACATGGGCTGTAAGGGTTCTTCCAGTGGCTTTTCCAGACTTTAAAACAATAAAAAATGTATGGTTTTAAAAAATTTTAAATTCCACCCAACAGACCAGCCTATCACAGCCCGGCTTGCGGGCCCCAAGCGCCGCACGGTTCATCAATAAATGCTGGATTTTGAGATGACTACAAGAGTATGCTACCCGCACGGCAGAGCCTGGCAAGCTACCCGTGTCTTATTTGATATGCCAATACCAGTGACAATTATAGACCTCATTCTCATGACATGATGGAATGGTTTGAGGCTCTTTATGTTCCTGGAGCAAGCAGGAACATAAAGTATGTGTCTTGGGCTCTCCTTTGCATGAGACAGGACATACGGAGATGTTACTGGTGCCCGCCGAGCAAACTGATGATGAACGGGAAGACAGTGATACAGTATAACTACAGTAATGCTCAGGGGTTATTCCTGGCTCTCTCTGCACTCAGGGATTATTCTTGGGGGGTCCAAATGGGATGCCAGGGATCGAACTTGCTTGGGGACCATATGGGATGCTGGGGATCGAACCCAGGTAGGAGGCATGCAAGGCAAATGCCCTGCCTGTCGTGGTATTGCTCCAGCCCAGTCTTTGTGTTTTGTTCACTGCAGTCTCTTCAGAGATTAAAATGGGTCTGGAATATAATATATTCTCAAAAATGGAATTAATAAATGCAGTAACTAAGAGCATCATTTATGATATGTACTTGCACTGATTCCTTGTGTTCCTGACTGATCATGGGTTTTCTTTTTTGTTGTTGTATTTTGGTTTTTGTTTTTGGGCCATAACTAGTGGGACTCAAGGAAGGCTTGGAAGACCATGTGGGATGCCAAGGATCAAGCCCAGGCCTACTATGTGCAAGGCAAATGCCCTACATGTTGTACTATTGCTCTGGCCCGGATCGTGGATTTTCTGATGGAATAGAGGATAAGACTATAAATTCTAGCAACAAATCTCAGATCATATGCACTTACTGACTCTCAGCTATGTTTTACTTCCTTATGTCTCAGAGTCTTTATCTCTATAATGGAGTCATAATTTAACCATGAGTTTGCAATTCTTTATTCAACTTTATATTAGCTGTTATGAAGTAAATTATAATTTAATAAGTAAATGAAAAAGGACTTCTCCTTGTCCCCACTAGTTATACCAGGAATTTATATACATCCCTGAAACTGACTTTGACTCATGCTCGTCCAATTAGAAGAACCATGTTAGAGTCCTCTTGCAGATGTTCTGCTTGGGAAGTTGGGAATTAATTCAATTGTGAGAGGGAGGCTTTGCAGCCAAGAGAGGAAGGGGGTCATCTGAAGGGGCATAAAACAAGGAATGCTGTTGGTCAAGGTGGAACGGGTTTGAGAGAAAAATAGCAGAGTTTTTTTTTCTGCTTCATTGGAACGGCATGAATGTCCTGACATGGGACGGCAGAACGTTAGCATGGCTATGGGTATGTAGCTGGATTTCTCTTCTCTTCCCACCCCCATTTTTGTTTGTTTGCCTTGTAACTTGAGTGAAGCTCTGTTCTGTGTTAGACAAAGGACATGGTGCAATTAGTCATTCACAACAACTAGCTTGGCTTGCCTTAATTTATTCCCCTTTAGTAAGTGGATTTTTTGTTTAGGGGAAAAACCCACCTGTTTCAGGACCAGGCAGTGGCTGTAGAGGCATCAGCAGCTACAAGAGAGGGCAGGTTAACATCTGGCCCCCTTAATCAGTCAATGTTCTCTTGCCTCCGGTATCATAAACACACAAAACTGTTTCAAAGCAGTATTGACCTTTATGGTGAAGAGTTACCTATCCCTGGATAATTCACTAATGCATGATAATATCATCTGTTCAAATGAAGTGACTAGGATCAATAAGAAAAGGTTAAATTGTGTTTACCATGGCTTAAAATATCCAACTAAAAGCAGAAAAGCAAAAAAATGTAAAGGTGTGCAATTCTTTTGGAGAAGGTTCTCTTGAACATAGGATTAACTTTAATTGAAGTTTGAACATTATATAAACCATAGTCCTTGTTATAAAATCCACCTTGAAACTGTTGATTCATGTAGCCAGTGGTTTAAAGGCATGGTAGTACTTAGAAAGTGACATTTTTAAGGACTCAGTTGTTTTTTTCCTATGAGTACATGGAGTAGCTTTTGAATAGTAGGTGGTGGGGTAGTAGGCCCTCTCTTTCCCTATATTGCACACAAATTAACTGAAATGAAGTAGGTTCTGCTTGCATCACATGCCTGCTTTTAGAGGTACCACCATATTTTGGGGGATGTTGACTGTGATTGGTCCAGTGCGGGTCACATGCTACCTTTGAGACCAGGGGGCTGAGATACCATGAATGACGGCCTAGCAAGGCTGTGCAGAGTGGAGGAGGGGAGGCTTGTTGGCAGGGGAGACAATACTTCCACTCCAGGCAAATGAATGGCTGAGTGTTTGTTATTCAGGAAACCACTCCTCCAGAGTTCTTCTCTCTTGATGCCAGATAAATGAGGTTTCACATTATTTGGTCTTACTCTCAAAATAAAAAATTTGATGTCTTGAAAAAAAATTATTATATTGTTATTTTTCTAAAACCATGTATTTTTGGTTGAAGTATAATAATTTGATATTTGTTTACATTGCAAAATGACCACCACAGTCAGCATCGCTAACTATGCATTCAACCACAATAGTTGCAATCGTGTTTAATAGATTTTGGTGCTCTGTTATATAATGGAAAGCAGTTTTTCAGCTAGTATTTTAATCACTCCCCACCCCTATAATAACAACACACTCCTTCTGTTTTGTACGTTTTAAGATCTTGGAAGTTGAAAGCCCTCTGTATGGGAAATAGCAACTTGGGGATGAAGAATTTTTGTCAACTTTTACTTAAAGTCACTGTGGAAAAAATGACTTTGGCAAAAAGGTTCTGCAGTTTTGTTATGCCACATTAACCAAGATGTATAAATGTCATAAGTGAACTATTGATATTACTTAAGTGGTCCGGTGAGACTGTTCCAGAACTAGAGTTGTGATTCCCAGGAGAGCTCACTGAGCTTCCTTTCATAAATATAGCCTCCCTTATATAGATTAGCTTCATCTCTTCAGATCGTCGCGTGGACTGCATTTTGTTTCACTCTAAAACCCCTTTTCTTGCATGCAGTTGATATGCAGAACTAATAAACTGTTTTTCAGATTTCTGGATCACAGTGAAATCTGCTAATTAACCTTTATATAATTTGAGTTTATATATATAAACTATATATATGTATATATATAGAGAGAGAGCGAGAGAGAGAGAGTAAGTATAATTTGAGTTTCTAGAAAATGAAACTTTCCATTAGCTGTCGTAGTGCAGACATGAAAGGTGTATTTGGTTTTCCTTCTGGTTACTGTGAGCTTCATTAGACTGTTTCCCATGGTCGCTAAGCTAACCATGGTAAAGTGGAACAGCAGAAAAAAAAAAGTCTTACCTGTGTTCTGTAACAGGCTTATGCCTTATGCAGTTTCCTAAGTAAGTATAACATGTTTATTCTATAAATAACTATATTTATATGCTATATTTATATATAAATATTTATATTTATATATATTTATATTTATATATAAATATAACATATTTATATATAAATATAACATATTTATATATATTTGTAGCATATAAACTATATTTATATGCTATAAATAAGTATAGCATATATATTGAAGTGTTTTCTCAACTTCTTTTTAGATATTATACTTAACAAGTCATAATAGTTAAGTTTAATCTTTATATAATACTTATGCATGGGGTATATTTGAAGGTTCACCAGTTACTTACAGGTAAACGTAATATACAATTTACCATTCAATGGGCATTTTTTGTACTTTTCATCTTTCAAAGCTGAATTTTAATGATTAAAATCAGAAGACGCACTGGAGTTGTGAATTCTGTTCTTCTTCCTGCCTATGTTATATTAGTGTCTGTGTTGAGTCATAGGAGTGCAAGATCACTGCGATAATCCAGATTTTACGGAAGTGACTTGCTAGTCACTTGCTAAGCCTGTATTTTCAAGAAAGTCACTTGCTAAGACTGCATTCTCAAGAAAAAAGTGTGAATTGTAAATTGAAGAGGACAGTGATAGGCTCGTTAATAGTCTGTCACGAAGTACAAGTAAACCATTTAGAGAGATAAGTGTATAGAAAGCTAAAGTTTAACAAATTTATTGTTGTCCCCTGCTGAAGGAGCATTCTGTTTTCTTTCTGCTATGGCCACTGACCTCTGGCTGCATGGTAGTGGCTGTTGAAAGAGACCTCCAGTGCTGCTCAGATTTCTGTGTCACCTCTGACTGCCATGCTCACATTCTTGATGATTTACTAAGGAGATTAAGATACTCTTCAGAAAGACAGGCTAGATTAGGTAGGTGTCCTTTGTCCTAGCTGATCTTCCTCTGCTAATATAGCTCCTCTGACAGCTCCCCAAGCTTTCTTCAAAATTGTTTTCTCCAAAGAAAACTTGCCCCTATGATTCTGTGAAGCCTGGTGTAGTCTTGGCTCTCTCTGAATTCCCGTGGCTTTCTAATATTCATAGAACTTAATAGCATACTGTCTTATTTGGCTCTCTGGTGTTGTGTGAATGCACCTTTGCCCTTCTAATTATATTATTCCACTAATTCAATTTGTAGAGTATTTAAAAAAATAATATCATCTCACTCGATAGTCACAAAAAGCCGTTTGAGAGTGGTACAACAGGAGCCTTCATTTGCAGATGAACTGAAGCTTGCTAATGACTAGCTCCATGATTAAGACAGATACAGAGTGTTTGCTCTGACTGCAAGTGCACAGTGGCGGGTGGTGCCTGTGTCCTCTTTGCCTAGAAGCTTACAAGCAATGAAGAAATGTTGTGCAGTTATCCGTCTTTAACTTATTTTATGGAAAGTGGAAAAAGGAGATTGTTATTGGGATAAGGATATTGGGATAAGATAAGAGGATTTACTTTTTTTTTGTTTGTTTTGGGTCTCACCTGGTGGTGCTCAGGGCTCACTCCTGGTTCTGTGCTCATGGATAACTCCTGGTGGTCTTGGGGGACATATGAGGTACTGAGGATTGAATCCAGGTCAGTTGCATGCAAGGCAAGTACTGTTGCTACAGCTCAAGAAGAGTCATCTTTAATGTAACAGAGGAAGGGTGACATATATATATATGAATATATATGTATATATATATTCATATGAATATATGTATATATATTCATATATATATGATCTAGAGCTTTCCATAAGGACAAGTTTTTGAGAAATATAAGACACTCAGCTAAAAGCAAAACCAATGTGGTGGAAGTGCATGCTGTTTCAGTAAGAGGAAGAAGTACAGTTTGGCTAGAGTGAAGGGCTTAAGGAAGCAAGTAATAACTAAGAAACTCAGGTCAGAGCAAGTGTCGGGTCTCATCTCCTAGTGCAGAGTGCAGAGTAGTCCAAGTGTAGATCAAATGTAGAGAACATGTTTGTGACATGATAGAGAGATATGATATGATATGATATGATACGATAGAGAGAGGGATATGAGTATGGTAAGACCATAGCAGGCATTTCTGGAGATGAGAACAAGGGGCAGGGAAGGCTGCAGAAATAGCAGGGGTTCCACTATTCCAGCTAGGTAGAAGAGACTTGTTGATGGGGTCGGATGGAGCAGATAAGCAGATGTCAGTGATTCTGAAGGAAGAAAGACTGGGATAGTGGTCGGAGTAATTTGTAGGGTAGAGGGAGATTTGGAAAATGCTGGGGTTTCATTCTAAAAGAAGGTAACATTTTTAAAGAGAAGAGCATGCTTGTGTTGATGTCCCTAGGCAGTGTTCTGAAGGGTTTTCCTTAATACTCTCAGAGTTAAACTGTGCCCGGCTTTCTTTTTGACTTCTGTAACATCCTCCATAGCAACCAACAGGGAGCTAGCCACTTTACAAACACACATTGTCTCTGATAATGGAATTCTTTGAGTGGCTTGTGGTAACTTAGATGAAGCAGGGCTAGATCTTACCTTTAAGGACAAACCTTACACCATAGTTGTGGTCAGTGAGAAGCTCTGAGAGTCTTTAAAATATTCATGGAGTCTGGGATGTAGCTTAGTGGCAGAATGCTTACTCTGTGTGTGTGAAGCCAAGTGTTTAATGCCCTGCACTTCTCCCCACATTTTGAAAACAATTGATTTTCTTAAGCATTGCTTGAGAAATGTTTATTTAAATGACACTATTGAATCATACTTCCCCCAAATGATGCTATTGAGATACTAATTAAAATGGGTTTTAGCATTCATGTAAAATATTCTCTGAAGATAACCTTTTGTACTTGTACAGAGTATATTAAAATGATACTTTCTCTGAGGTTTTCAGTATTTAGCACTGTTAGTTTTCATATAAGAGACTTTTATATATGAATAAAGAGGATTCTGCATTTTAGCTGGTTGTCCAAGTGTTATTTGCAAAGAAAAATGCAGTCAAAGTTTTATTAACATAAAGGATTATAATTAGTAAGTTGAAAATCTTTTTTTGTAATGTATAAAATCTTGTAAATTAGATCAAAACAATATAACCTGTCATCTTTACGAGTACAGGGACTACGCAAAATGCTCAGAAAAAAGTAGATAAAGATATAGTGTCCAAACATGTTGAGTGCTAAATTCACAATTTTATTTGTATTCCTCTTGTTTTGTTTGATTTTGTTTGTTTTGCTTTTGGATCATACCTGCCCTTGCTCAGTGCTTGCTTCTGGTTCTTCACTCAGGGATTACTCACAACTCTGTTGTTGGAAATTGAGCCCCAGTTTATTGTATACAAACAAGTGCCCTACCTAGTGTATTATCACTCCTGCCCTGTATTCATATTTCTTTTGTTCAGAACTGTTTTGTAAAAAGTAATTTACACCCTGTGTAAAACTATAGGCACTATGATACAGAGCCAACAGAATCAGCAAGTCCACTTAGGTTTCTTGCCAGAAGCTGGGACCTTTTTTTTGATTGGGTTTCCCAGTAGCATCTGTGTCTGGGAATCTGGAGGTGGGGGCTCAGCAAGGCTCTTGACAAGCTTTTAGTGAATGCCTTCTTGTGTCTGTGGTATTAGTTCCCTTGTAACAGTGTTTTATTTTATGCATAAGAAAGCATTGTGAAATGTGCAGAGAGAGAGAGAGAGAGAGAGAGAGAGAGAGAGAGAGAGAGAGGGAGAGAGGGGGAGAGAGAAACAGATAGAGAGAGAGTGTTCTGCCTTAGAGGCAGGTTGAGGCAGGTTCTGGGGTAACTGGGGCATTGGTGTTGGGAAATGGGCACTGGTTGAGGAATGGGTGCTGGAACATTGTAGGACAGAACCCAATCATGAACAGCTTTGTAATTGCCTATCTCACGGTGATATAAAAAAATTAAAATAAAAAAGAAAGAAAAAGCACTGTGAAGATTTCTAAGCCTTACTAAGCTACAGAAATGGCTTTTGGCTGGGAAAAGGAAAGCTATAAATCTCTAGGCCGACATTCCTTCTTTGTACTTCTTTCACTCTTCTTTTGCCATTGATTCACCAAGTTTGATGGGTTTTACTGTTGAAAATCTTTTAGATCTGCCCTTTCTCTCTGTCCGGTATTAGCTTAAACAGTCATTTCATTTTCAAGTCATTAAAATCACAACCTGGTTGTGATTCAAAACTTTCAGGCTCTTGAGTTCAAAACTCATCCTTGTAAAAGAGAAAGAGAGAGAAACAGAAAGAAATAAAGAACCTGCCATGGAGCAGGGCTGGGGGAGGGGGAGGGAACCGGGACGTTGGTGGTGGGAGATGGGCACTGGTGGCGGGATGGGTGCTGGAACACTGTATGACCAAAACCCAAATATGAACTTTTTAATTGTATATCTTTGTAATTGTAAAAATAAAAAATTAAAAAAAAAACTCATCCTTGTTACTATCGCTGAAAAGTTAGCATTCTAAGGTGTAAGTATTTAATTTTGCAAAATTATGGAGTCATCACATAGGATCGAGTTTCACTTCTTCAGGATGAGTTCAGGAGTTTTCATGGCCCGAATCTGGTCTGTGCCTTCCAAGATCCTACATATACTTTTCAATGTATACTGTGTACTTTCACCTTAGCGGAAGTTATCGCATAGATCTTTTACCACAGCATCTAAGCCTTTGTATTAACTGTTCCTCTGCCTGCATTATTCCTCTGTAACTCCTTTCCCTGATGAATTTAAGCTCAGTAACCAGCTCTTTGATCCTCAGCATCCTGGGACTAGTGTAGTGGCTTTGCTTTTGCTCTACTAGGGTACTTTTTCCGCTAAATTCTGTTTCCAAAATTATTTGACCACAAGTATTATATTATATAAATCCAAACATTGACTTCTCTACTACATCTGTTTTAAGTATGCTTGCTTCAGGAGTGTGTATCTTCACCCTAAAGTATGCCTGACCATGGGAAGGCAGGCACCATTGGTGACAGACCCTGGTTTGCCATTACTCAGGGCAGGGGGCACAGGTGATGTTCACAACGGTCACTGCTAGGAGTGGGGGGGTAACGTGCTCTGATTCCTCTCGCTGTCTCAGTGCTAGGTGGCAGGGGTAGGTGGATGGGCATAACTTATCTGAGGTGCTATGGTTTGAATCTTACCCTCCAACATTGCTGAGGACTGCTTTCTAATGATGAGAAACAAACATGACTGAGACTCAATTACAGCCGAACTTAAAAGCCTGTAAGCCACACTCATGCTAGAAAATATGCTCATTATGAAAACTGAGGAAGAGGGGCTATGTTTGTTGTTAATGTTAAGTGAGCACATGCTTCACTTGCATAAGCTCCTGAGTTTGATTTCTGGCACCACTATACTACCCCCAACCCCCAGCATCCCCAGAGTGGGGGAATCAGACCAGGGAAACAGCTCAATGGACTGGAGCACCTGTGATCAAACATGGATGTTGGAGATCCAGGTTTGATCCCTGACACAGCTGGTTCCTTGCCACCCCAACAGTACCAGAAGTGATCCTTGAGATCAGAAAGGGTAAGTAGCCCCTGAGAACCACTGACTGAGCACCCCCAAAAGACAAAAACAAAAAGCAAACACACACACACACAACACACACACACACACATACACACACTAAACACCAAACACTGTGATGATAGGAGAAAAGTGTGAAGGAAATAATTCTGTGTTGTTCTGTTTTCTAATGCTAAGAATGAATATTTTAGAAAAATTCTTCATAAGTGTTATTTCATTTAAAAGATATACTGTGTAGAATTCTATTATCTTATTATACTGTCAGATGAATAAATTTGATTGTCCATTTTCTGTCCTTGTGAATGAAACTGTTAAATTTCTTGAATGGTCTGTTTATGTGTTAAAGACGGCTAAGGGGAGAGAGAGACAGAGACACAAAAAGAGAGAAACAGAGAGAGAATAGTCTTTTGATCATCTCTGAACCTAGGTATATAATTAACAATGTCAGTAATTACTCTTGGACTTCATCTTTTTTTGCAACCCATCAGACATTTGTTGAGCTCTGGAACAATGCTGAGTAGTTCATCCGCTACAACAGAAACGCAGAATATCTCCAAATCTGCTTCACTGTAGAGACTACATTTTTAAAGCAACATTTATACAATTTCATGTGGTTTTTATAGCCTCTATTATAAGCATGTCAGACTTTGTAAGATAAGAATGGAACATGCTTTGCTTCCTGGATCATTAATAAAATACAGTTATAATTAACCAAGTATTACAAAATGAATGCAGTTTATAATTTTGGATGCCATAAAATTTTTCACTAACTTAAAATGTTAGACCAGATGTGATTTTTTCTTCTTCCCTTATTACCTTGCTTCGCAGAAACTCAGACATTTTTATGGCTTCTTTACAACATTATATCTCATGATTCCCTGGAAGTTCCAAGGATGTGGTTCTTTTGGATTGAGAGGGATGGAGGAAAAATGAAGAGGAGAGAGAACCTACATTGTACCAAGTGCTTTATGTGCCAGACACAGGGAGAGGGAAACCCTTTCCACCGAAGATCTGAGAAGTTGGCATTGAGATCCCATTATTGAGATGAAGAGACAGAAGCTTGGTGGAGTGAATCTACCAGGTTTGCAGCTTGCAAGCAAGAGTTGCTCTTCTATCAACTCTGAAGTCCCTGTTCTTTTAGCTTCGGATTCCATGAGCCAACACGGGCCCACGGAGCCCATGGGCTTGGACTCCAGTGCAGAGATATTGCCCTCTGAAGAGTGCTGCTGTCTGCCTGTGATGCTTTATGCTTACAATCCAGTCACTTAAACTAAAATGAAATGAAATGATCAGTTTTTCCCCCATACTAGCTATATTCCAAGTATTAGTCAGTTGTGGATAGAGGGTGCTAAAGTTGATACCAGAGCATTTGTGAAGTAAAATTCTATCTGTATTTCTTTATTCATCTCTGCGCTATTCACTATAGCTAGAATCTGGAAACAACCTAAATGCCCGAGAACAGAGGACTGGCTAAAGAAACTGTGGTTCATCTATACTATGGAATACTATGCGGCTGTCAGAAAAGATGACATTATGAAATTTACCTGCAAATGGAGGGACATGGAGACTATCATGCTGAGTGAAATTAGTCAGAAGGAAAAGGACAGATATAGAATGACTGCATTCATTAATATGACATAAAGAGATACCAGTGTTTTACTAAATGTGGGTAATGGTAATGGCAGATTAAGACTCACCATTGAATATACACAAAGAGACTTAAGTGATAAACTCTAAATACCTGCAGGGCTAGCCACAATGTGTAAAATAAGAGGCAGAGAGATGCAGAGACAGAGAGAGAGACAGAGAGAAAGAGAGGAAACTGGGGTACCTGCTATTAAGGCAGCATGGGGGTGGGCAGGAGGGGTTGGGTACATTGGTGGTGGAAATGGGGCACTGGTGGAGGGATGGGTGCTGGTATACTGTATTACCAAGACCAATTATGATCACCTTTGTAAATGTATGTTTCACTGTGTTATAATAAAAAATTAAAAAAAAAATTCTATTAGACAACATAAATCCTATAAATAAACTATTATCCTCTGTCTTCACTAATGAAATTACTGGTAAATAAGTCACTAAAAAGTGAATATCTCATGATATGCCTGAAACTCTGCTATGAATAACTTTGTAAATCTCTGAGCCTTAAAAATAATGAATGATTTACCTCTATCAGTTGGAATTGATGATACTAACTTAATGAAATTAGTAAATTTCTCCAAGTCAAATAAACCAAGTGCAAATTTAAAATTTTGTCATTCTATTATATATCATTTTGTAAAAATGTTTAATATATTTATGATGTTAAGCATATTTAAAATCAATTATCACTGGGGCTGATCTGTCTCAGAGCTTAGGTTTTATAAATATTTTTTTGGATATTTGTTTGCTTTAAAGATTTATTAAAGCACTGTGACTTATAAAGGGAAAACGTCGCTAATAAGCCTGCAGATTCTTAGCTCAGATTCTGACTTATTTATTCTTGTCTGCCAGTCCTCTATCCCCTTCCAGGGTAGCTACATTCATGGAAATCTGTGTCCTGACTTGCATATCCCATTAGTTGGTGGTTGCAGTCTTACCATGACAGTAGTTGTTATGAAATATCCCCCAAGACCATTTTTGGTATTTTGTTTTGTTTTGTTTCTGATTTTGGGCTCTGCTTAGTTGTGATTAGGTATTACTCCTGGTGGAGTTCAGGGGATCATATGCAGTGCCGGGGTTTGAACTGCGTTCAGGTGTCTTATCCTCCTTACTATCCAAATACTAGCCAAACCCAAAGACCATTCTTAGAAGGTCACACCAGAAAAACAGTAGTGATTTCTCTTTCTCTGATAAGTGTTGAACAGTATTACCTATCAGATAATGATTTTATTTTATTTTATTTTTTGCCACACCTGTAGCAGTTTAGGGCTTACTCCTTACTCTGTGCTCATGGTTTACTTTTGGCAGAATTAGGGGGGACTTTGTGTCATATTGGGGATCAAACCCAAGCAGGCCACCTGTAAAGCAAGTGCCTTACTTAGGTATCTCTCTGTCATTCCCTCTAATAATCCTTTTACATTAACTTAATGTTTTATCAACACATGGTCTTAATTTATTTGGGAAAGGACAGATCAAAATGGAGAGGGATTAGAACTGAAATTCAGGATGTGATTTGGTGAATTTAAATAATTAAATTGAAATTCTTAAATGTTTTTCTCAGAAAACTATTTCTTTAATACAGGGAATAGGTTTTAAAAGCAACTTTGTTATTTACTTAAGACGGGTTTTAACTGATTTTATTACAGTATGTCTATATATTTTATTATCATGATGTTTAAAAGTGTTTGGGTAAAAGAAGTAGTACACTTCTTTTAAGAGAAAATACTTTAGTATAGAATGCTAAGAAGAAATTTTATATCTGAGCTTTATTGATTTTTTATCTGTTTCTTCAATGAATTTAAATGATAACCTGTTATTAGATGGAAAATGAAATGTCTGCTGTTGCTTGGGAAACCACCAATGATGTGCAAGTATAAATAAATGTTGTTGTGTCCTGTCAGGGCGCTCTGCCAGGGTCCCCGACAGTGCCGGGAAGCGAGTTCCCTTCTACCTCCGAAGCCGGCGAGGAATGGATGAAACTCAGGAATCCGATGTGGTTTTAAAAGGCTTTACTTATCACAGGTTCAGGCATACAAATCAGCAAAAGGAAAAACCCGGTGCTTAGGATTCCAGGCTAGAACCCCAGCCACGTGTAGGCCAAGATGGCGACCACCACATGTAAAACTTCCAAGGGGAATAAACGCTCACAAGGCGAGATCCCACCGGGAAGAAGAACGGGAGAGCGGGAACCTGCTAGTTTATACCCCCCCACCCCCCAACTCAGACCTTCCTCCCATTGTTATGGAAAGCAGGGAGGGTCCAATGCCCTCAGGTAATCCCTCCCTGCATCTCACCTAGGGCCTTTACTGTGCTAATGTTTCGAGCTGGGAATGCCTTTGAAATGTAGAGAAGGGGGTTTCTGAGATGGCATGTCACTGTACCAAAGATCAACACCAATGCCAGTTAAATATTTCTCCAAGCTTTCACAAGTCTCCTCTACTTCATCGTAGTTTTATATTTTATCAGGGAGCCATGCTTGTTTGTTTGGAAGCAAACAGCATTTCTCTCTGGTCTAATTACTTAGGTGTCCTTACGTGGCCAGGCTAATATGCTGGTAAGATCTAGCTAGTCCCACGATGATTGTGATAGCATGGGAGAATATTTATACCAGCTAGTACAGCATACATGGTCGGATAAACTGCCACATTTAGACTACCCCCTTATCTACGGAGTGATTTTCGGGAGGCAATCCAGAGCAGATGCAGCGGCCCTTAGGAGTCCTGCAACAGTGTCCTTCGTTTTTTCTGAGGCTTTTTACATATCAAAGCAATACTAGTCATTGTTTCAGACCCAACTCACCTGGAGTGCTCTTTCTGTTGTTGCACATCTCGCATGTACTTGTGGAGAAGACCCTTGTTCTTGTTTTAGGTTCAGTAGTAACATGGCATGATAAAATGACCTTTGTTTAGGTGAAAGGTGATTGATGCCATGTGTATGAGCTTTCTCTGCTTTTAGAGTTCATTCATCCTGAGCCAATGATCTGGAGATGAGAATGTCTTTATCTCATGGAGGAGTAAATAGCGTTTCTGACTTTGTACAATTGTAGCAGAGAGTAGTTGTCCTGGTGTATAGTTGACAATACTCTCTGTTTTAGCCACCATCATTATTCATGAAAAAGGAAAAATATATTCATGAAAAAGGAAAAAGGAAAAAATACCAATATCCAATGCCAGGCAAAATATGGATCAGGCGGTCTTGTCAGTAGGTGGAATCTACCGCAACTGTGTGGGAGTCAGAGGTTAGATAAGACAGAGAAAGGAGCAGTGTACTAATAGTTGTTGGAAATGATAATACCTGCCCAGAAATGAGCATTGAATGTAGGCAAAGGGATATACTTGGTAACCTCTAAATGTATGTGTTGCAAGCCACAATGTGATGAGAAGGAAGAGAGAGAGAGAGAGAGAGAGAGAGAGAGAGAGAGAGAGAGAGAGAGAGAGAGAGAGAGAGAGAGCATGCAAGAGAGAGAAGAGTGTGCCTGCCATATAAGTGTGCCTGCTGCTTATTTGGTAAAGTAGAACTGCCTGCCATGGAGGCAGGCTGGGGAAGGAGGGAGGGAATTAGGGGACATTGGTGGTGGGACTTGGGCACTGGTGGTGGGATGGGTGCTGGACTGAAATCCGAACATGAACATCTTTGATGTTGTATATTTCATGGTAGTATAATAAAAAAAATTAAGAAAATAAGAATTACGTAGTCCTTTTTACCTAATAATTTTAAATATGTGCTATAATAATGCCAAAATCATGCTCTATCATTAGCTGCCTTTGACAGGGTGTCTGTCTGTCCTATCACAGGGATTCATTTTCATTGTTGCTAACCTTCAATCTTGAGGCCGACTGCCAAAGTATTATTGCTTTTAGTTCTCCAAAGTACCTGGTATGCTATCTTGCACATATTGCTGCTTATTTGGTAAGTGAGCCTCGTAGAAATTGGAACTTGACTTTTTGTTTTGATAGGACAATGTGTCCTTCACACGCTTCCCACATTCTATATTGGAACTGGCAATTCATTTTCCACTTGGAATAATATTATAAATAATGATTTGGTTCCCAGATTGGTTCACCATAGAAAATTAACCCATAATATGACTAAGCTGATGAAGGCATATATGCACTAGAGTTGTAAGATGGTCTCAGAGCTAATAACTTGTCATTTAGCTGGAACTGCTTATTAAGTTTTAAAAGTCTCAGGTAGCTGTCATACATTTTTAAGTTAGACTTCTTAATGTTTGACCCTCTCCCTTCACAGAAACTTTAACCTAAACTATGAAGAATTAAAAAAATTTGAGACTAAATTGAGTTTAATTGAAAAAAAGTTAAATGGAAGTTGTGTCTAATTAAATGTTGTTAGTTTATTTACCAAAGTTTTCCTAAATACTGAATTATGCTTTTCTCTTTCTTTTGAGCAAATGGAACTTTAAAACAGTCTTATTTTTGGGGTTCGTACTATTTTCTTTTCGTATAAAGAGAATACATAAAAAACCTAGAAAGTCAGTACATAGCTTGGAGTTAATAAAACATAAATCTAAGACTGTATTGTGTGTCGTATTGTGCAGGAAAAACACAATTAATTATTGTACATATTGAAGTAGAAAGACAACATGAATCTTTCCATTTTATCACAGCCAGGTCTGTAGTTATTAAATTATTCTCAAGTTGATATTGATGTCCTGTGTGATTACTGAACCTATTTTTTACATGTTTTTGAAAGAGTTATATAAACACATGTTGAAATTCTTATTACCTCACAGAGGCTTTATCTAGCATCACAGTGTTTTATTTGAACAAATATTGATGTTTTTATATTTTGATACCAAGGATGTATCTTTTCGCTTGGTGGATGTAAACCATCAACATGCTCTTACAAGTTAGTTTCTGTTAATGTTTTGAATGATGGATGCGTTTGTTTTTATGATTAAGCTATGTGGCAGGGACACTAGGACCGTATATACTCCATTTGTTTATTTTTAGTTGATTCAGGGAAACAGAATCTTCTCAACACTGCAAGCTAAGAATAACAGCATACATTGCGTTTCTGTTGGACTCTGTGACTTGCACCCCATCACACCACAGAGCCATTTCTTTATGAGGCGTGCCGTGGGGCATGTGGGTCCAATTATCATCACCATGACTATTTTATTTGATGGAAAAATCTGTAGTAAATCAAGAATATTAAGTCTGTTTGTTAATATTAAAGTCCTTGGAAGCCAGCTGTGCTGAAACTGTTTATTGCTTATAATGTAGAAGAGTTTGTTCAGTGCTAATACTCTCAGTCATAGGATTGCCTTATTGTCTGTTTTCTAAGCTTGTTTACATAGTAATAAGGAAGACTTCTTTTTTCTTTCTTTTTTTTTTGTAAAATTAAATTTGAGTCTGGACTTTTAGTTAAAATTCACATTTGAGAAAACAACATTTATTATTCATGTACCTATCTTTTTTTTTCTTTATTGGGTCACACCCAGCAATGCTCAGGGGTTTCCTCCTGGCTCTTCACTCAGGAATTACTCCTGGCTGTGCTCGGGGGACCATATGGGATGCCATGGATGCTGGGTCCAGCTGCATGGAAGACAAACCTACCCACTGGACTATTGCTCCTGCCCCTCACATGCCTATCTTTTAATGTATCTTAATTTTTTTCTCCCAGACATGGGGCAGAGCTGCTACTGGCTCTCCCTGTGCCCAGCCACTCATGAGACGGCCATGGGGCAGAGCTGCTACTGGCTCTCCCTGTGCCCAGCTGCTCATGAGGCGCCCGGGAGGGATGGCAGGTTCTAGCCCTGGCCCGCCACCCCAGCAGAGCCTCACAACAAGCCAGACGACCTCCCACTCCATGAGGGCCTCCCTTTTCCACATCTGGACTTCCCCCTCGTCAGAACTCCACCCAGCAGACCAGCCTATCACAGCCCGGCTCGCACAGCTGCAAGCGGCCACTCGGTTCATCAATAAATGCTGGATTTTGAGATAACTACAAGAGTATGCTACCTGCATGGCAGAGCCTGGCAAGCTACCCGTGTCGTATTTGATATACCAAATACCAGTAACAATTATAGACCTCATTCCCATGACCTGATGGAATGGTTTGAGGCTCTTTATGTTCCTGGAGCAAGCAGGTGTCTTGGACTCCACTCGCATGAGACAGGGTATATGGAGATGTTATTGGTGCTCGCTCGAGCAAATCGATGATGAACGGGAAGACAGTGATACAGTGATACAGTGAATTTTTTTCATTTCTATTCCAAATGTATCTAGACATCAAATTATATATATTAACTCAGATCAACTGGTAGTTCAGGTTTTAAAATGTCATAGTAATTTGGTGCTCTAGATAAAGATACATGGATTTTCATTCTGATTTTTTGTGTGATTCCCATTCCTGCCCATCATGCTAATCTGCAGCCAGATAAAATATATTTACTGATAATCAGATTGGTTAAAATGATTGGATCATAGAAAGTTTATTTAAACTGTGTTTCTCTACCTCTTGCTAAATTTCCTTTACTATTAAAAAGGCATCTGCAATCCCATCAAAAAAATGGGGAGAAGAAACAGAAGCTTCCAAAAGAAGACATTCGAATGGCCAAAAGGCATATGAAAAAGTGCTCTTCATCTTTAATCGTCAGGGAGATGCAAATCAAAACAACAATGAGGTACCATCTCACACCACAGAGACTGGCACACATCCAAAACAGCAAGAACAGCCGGTGCTGGCATGGATGTGGGGAAAAAGGGACTCTCATCCACTGTTGGTGGGAGTGCCGGCTGGTCCAGCCCTTTTGGAAAACAATATGGGCATTCCTCCGAAAACTAGACATTGAGCTCCCATTTGATCCAGCAATAGCACTCCTGGGAATATACCTGAGAGACCGAAAAACACATAGCAGAAACACTATCTGTACTTCTTTATTCATCTCTGCGCTATTCACAATAGCTAGAATCTGGAAACAACTAAATGCCCGAGAACAGAGGACTGGCTAAAGAAACTGTGGTTCATCTACACTATGGAATACTATGTGGCTGTCAGAAAAGACCGAAATTATGAAATTTACCTGCAAATGGGTGGACATGGAGACTATCATGCTGAGTGAAATTAGTCAGAAGGAAAAGGACAGATATAAAATGACTGCATTCATTAATAGGCTATAAATAGATACCAGTGTTTTACTAAATATGGGAAATGGTAATGGCAGATTAAAACTCACCATTGAATATACACGAAGAGACTTAAGTGATAAATTCTAAATATCTGCAGGGCTAGTCACAATGTGTAAAATAAGAGGGAGAGAGATGCAGATACAGAGAGAGAGACAGAGAGAGAAAGAGAGGAAACTGGGGTACCTGCTATTAAGGCAGCCTGGGGGGTGGGTGGGAGGGGTGGGGTACATTGGTGGTGGAAATGGGGCACTGGTGGAAGGATGGGTGCTGGAATACTGTATTACCAAGAACCAATTATGAACACCTTTGTAATTGTATGTCTCACAGTGGTATAATAAAAAATTTAAAAAAAAGGTATCTGTATGACAAAAGAATAATGATACAGTTTTCTATAAGAAAAACATTTAAAAACCTGTGGTTATAGAGCTTTGTGTTTGTTGATTTTTATTCTGGCATCAAAGTGAAATTTAGAAAAAGAACACTGTTCACATATGACAGAGATGCATATTGGTGATGAGTTCTGAATTACAGAAGTGAGTCCCTCCATTGAAGTAAAAATTAAAAGAATCCTCCAAATCTCGTTCAAACTCTAGTTATGTGACTATTGCATTACGAAGTATGTTAGTGGACCATTTCCCTTTTTCCATTACTTATTATTTATATAGTCTGAGTGCTAAATCCAGACAAACGTTTTTCCCTGTCCTATGAGGTAGATAGCATTGCTATTATGCACATGAGAAAGGGAGGTTGCAGGAGAATAATGTAGCTACGAAGTCTGATCCCTATCTGAGATTAAGATACACAGCCTGGACTTGAAGGACTACCTGTCATTGCTTTAGGTACAGATATTCTTGTAAAACAGCTTCCGAGATGGGAATTGCATCATCTCCTAGCATTTGGCTCCAGGGTGTAATAAAAGTGTACGGAATTAAGTTACCTCCCCCATAGTTGAATGTCACTTCACTTTATATGTCTTGTGAGTAGTAGAGATAAGGAAGAGGTGTTTACGCCCTCCATTAAATAACTCTGGAAGACCAGTCTTGAAGGCATGTGTAAGGCATAAACAAAACCCCCCCACATCTTTCAGCATCCCCAGCCTGGCTGGAGCCAAGTCGTACTTTATAATTATGCTCTGGAGATACTGTCAGCCCTAACGTTTTAAAAGGAAGTGGCTAGGAAATGGTCTGAATGGATGTTGCACGGAAGCCCTGTGAATGGACTGTTTGTGGGGAGGTTTGAGGATGATGATTGTTAATTATGTCGGTGCTTGAGGTGCGCTGGAGCATTGAACTTGGAGCTGTGTCAACAAATCACAGATAGGGCTAAGCAATAGGGGAACAGACTGTGTGGTGGGCAAACAAGTTGGGGGCAAGATCTGTGATTTGGAACTAGGATGCTGAACGGTTTGCATCTGGAGGCTGACAGGGGAAGGGAATGGGATTGACTGCTTAAGTGATGGACTTTAGGATTGACTGCTTGTCAAAGTGATGGACTTTGTTACTGTTTCTGAAGCCAGACTATGTGAGAGGATAAGACCAGACAAGATGACATTATCTATAAAGCTGATGGGCAGAGCCTGAGGCCCAACTGATCCAGAGCCTTGTTAGAAAAATTCAGGGTCTTTTTAGAAAAGGACTCTAAAGATAATTGAGTGAATGGAAACCATTTATCCATAAATTATTTAATCTTTAGGTCATCTGTATCCTGATATATCTGCCAGCTGTGATGAAACAATAAGCATTGCAATATTGTTTCATTAGCTGCAGTTGAGATGCAGTGGAGATTTTGGACATCTTAAAACTGTTTTAATTAAAAGGTAAGGTTAGGATATTCAGAGAAATTCCTAAAGTAAGGACATTTTCAGACACTGGGAATCAAACCTAGGCTCAAATCCAAGCCTAAGGGGTCCTTATTGGTTTTATTTATGTGAGCTACTTAATCTCTCTGTTTTCTTTTCTCAAATGGGGGGGGTAATAATGCACAGTCTTTATGAAGGGCGGATAGACTGCGTGAAGCACTGGGTACCTTGGCTCATGGTAATGTTCAGTAAATGTCAGCAGCTGTTGCACTTCCCCATTCACCTGCCCACCGGTATGTGCAAACCAAACCTGGCCCACAGGCCTTCTTTGGGGCTGCCCTTAGGGTTTATCAAAGCCTTAGGGTACTCGCCGATAGATGAGAAGAACAGGTGGCCTGGCCTGAAGCTCATTTCTGTTTTCTCTGTCAGACTTACCAAGTCCATGATGTAGATACCTTAGAAACAGTATCCTTTGATGAGGGACAAAATTTCCTTTCACAGCATATGTGAACTTGTGCTTTCCTGTCTGTGATAGGATTTGCGACCCTCACTTCTTTGATAGTTTTTTAAATTTCTGCAAAGTAAGAATTCATTCTGTGCTTTTTGTATTGTTATTCTTGCCTCCTTATGTTTTAATTTCTTTTTTCTTTTTTTTTACTTATTTCCTTTTTTTCCTTCACACCCGCAATGCTCAGGGGTTTCTCCTGGCTCTGCACTCAGGATTTACTCCTGGTGGTGCTCAGGGAACCATATGGGATGCGGGGATTGAACCCAGGCCCGCACAGGCTGGCCACGTGCAAGGCAAATGCCCTACCTGCTGGGCTATCGCTCTGGCCCCTTAATTTCTTAATAAGGTATTTTTTTTCCTATAGAGACTTTAAGCCTATATATTCTTATACAGAGAGGGGTTATCAGACCTGGTTGTTGTGGTAATGGAAATGTTGTCATTATGTGCCCTAAATGCCAAAACTCTGATTTTCTTGCATTTTCCTCCCTTAGTGCTGGTTTATAGCAGTGTACGCATGGTGTGGAGCACAGGAATTCAAGTGAGATATTCAGAGGAGAAATTAAGACTCTATAATGGCAAAGGGCTGTAACACTCTTGCAGAGCCTCGCACTGCTCATGGCAGCCGCATCATAAAAACTTTGAGAATCTTGTTCTTTCGTATTTTGTCTCTATTCCAGTCTTGATTCTCAGCCAGTCTCCTGA
Organism: Cryptotis parvus; assembly: GCA_021461705.1. Classification (NCBI taxonomy): domain Eukaryota; kingdom Metazoa; phylum Chordata; class Mammalia; order Eulipotyphla; family Soricidae; genus Cryptotis; species Cryptotis parvus. The sequence continues at coordinate 63,784 of JAJIBD010029061.1, forward strand.
TTTCTGCCCGTACTCTGGAGAGCTGAAAATTAGACTTTGAAAGGTTTAGTATAAATTCATGTGGCTGAAATGGAATATATATGTGTATATATATGTACATATACATATGTATATAATACATTTATGCATACATATATACTTTTATATATACCCATACATATAAATACACACACATATATATAATGCATATGTGTATTTATATGTATGGTATATAAAATATATATATGGGTCAGACTTTTGGTCACACTCAGCTGGCTCTGTGCTCAGGGATTACACTTGACATTGCTTAGGGGACCGTTTGTGGCACCAGGGATCAAACCCAGGTTGGCTGTGTACAAGGCAAACACCCTACTTGCTGTACTATCTCTCCAGTTGGTTTTATAATTTTGACTTCAGCATTGAATTTCTAATTTTCATCTCTCTCCATATACTTTAATGCCTGAAAATTGTACACATTCGAATCAATGGTTATATTTAGTGCTGTGTTGTTCCCCTGCCCATAAAGCTTTTATCTAATTAATGTTGCAAATTTGGGAAAAAAAAGATGTTTGTTTTTAAACAAGGAAACAGTAATTCATGGATTCAGACAGGAGTGTTTACCTATCTTCAGTTTGGGGAGTAGAGAATTACTACTGGAAACGAAAGCCCGCTACACCTAGCTGTTGAAGGAAAGAAAGTGTGCTGGGCTCTGAGGTTCCTCATCTCAGTTTCAGGGATCAACTCCAGGAATATAAGGGTTTTATTGTATCTGCAAGGAAGTTAATGGTCCCCTTATGGCTCAGGAATTCTTTGCCCTCACTCACATCACTGAATTGGGCATGGCATTGGATTTATATTAACTTGAAATGAAAAATAGTTTCTTTAAGGAGCCCAATTGTTTTAGGATTGGGAAGAATAATTGCGCCTAGACTTCTTAACCAGCAATCCCAGTCTTGTTTTAGAATTCCAGCGTCTTTGGACCTTGATACAACAACAAACTAACTCCATTTTCTCCAGTCCTGAGTCTGGAATTTAGCATTTCCTTCAATTATGAACAGGCGACAAATGAGGGTAGTACTTGACATTTTTGTTTGTATTTTGGTTTCTAGGTCACCCACCCAGTGATGCTCAAGGTTACTGATGGCTTTGCCTCACATGTAGCATTTGAAATTGCAGTATTTGTGAAATATGCCTCTAAGTCTTATATTCAGTGTGGTACTAAAGAAGCACAAGTACAGTTTTATCAAAAAATATTTTGAAAACGATTTTTTGTATTCCTATTTTTAAAAAGCCTTTAAGACCATTCTAAGAGGTCTCTATGGCTAACTAGTCACAGGGAGTCTGGGAAAGAAAAGATTTGAGAAGAACCTTCTCTTGTATTTTGGTCTCTCTATTTTAGTCCTATTCTTAGCCAGTCTTTCAATTTCTTCACCAAGTCCCTGTTCTCCAGAGAACTGAGAGATGGACTTTGAAAAGTCCAACATCATTCTTTTTGCTGGATCTGTCCTGTACTCTTGACTCCAGCAATAAAAGTTTTTTTGTCTCTGTTTTTATGTCACCTGATCACTTGATCACTTGACATCCCGTTATTCATCGATTTGCTGGAGGCGGGCGCCAGTAACATTTCCATTTGACCCTATCACGTGCCAGTGTAGCCCAATGGCATCTGCTTACTTCAGGAATATGCTAGCAACCAATCCTTCCTGTTTTTATGTGGTTTTTAAAATTTTTGGTTCAGAGTTTGGATTGGTGACCACACTTGGCTTCAGTGCCATGGCCTGGTGTGCAGGGGATTCCATCCTAGGTCCCTTGCAGGCAGGGCATTAGCATGGAACCTTCAGGCTATCTTTCTAGTCCCATCGTTTCATTTTATTTTATTTTTGCCTTTTTGATCACACCTGGTGATGTTCAGGGGTTACTCCTGATTCTGCCCTCAAGAGTTATTACTGGCCGTGCTTAGGAAGCATATGGGATGCTGTGGATCAAACCTGGCTCTTCCAGGTGCAAGACAAACACCCTCCCCACTGTACTCTCGCTCCGCCCCTTCCCATCTTTTTAGAAAGGAGACTGTCTTAGCTATTCTGACCCTCAAGTGTCTTACTACCTACATAGACTTCTAGTGAAAGGTGTTGTCAATAAACTGTCAATAAACTGACAGTTTATTGAAAAGCTGGCTGTGGTAAAAGCAAGACACTGAGAGCAGAGAACATTTAGCCACAGGAGTGTGGAAGAAAGGTGGAGGCTGAGTGTGTAGGTACAGAGGGATGATATGAGACCCAAGGGGAAAACTGGTGGAGACTCTGAAATGAGATGGGAAATAGTAAGTCAGGGGAATAGTAAGGAGATGGAGAAGTAATTAAATGGAGGCTTTCAAGCCTACTGCTGATAGAGGCTTCTCCGTATCAAAATCTACTTTTGCTCCTGGGAACTGTCCTGTGTATTTAAGGATGGATTCTTTACCCATGTCTTCAATTTCTTGAATTCAGTATGGAGCATTTGTGACTCAAGGCTTTCTGTGAAGACTCCCTTACCTCCTAGAGAACTCCCTTATTTTAGTTAAGGATATTGCCAGATGGGGGATTAATCAGTTTTTTACTACACAGAGGAAACTAGGTACAAAGTTAGCTTATCTGTCGTGGAGTTTATTTGAAGGTATAGGGCGAGGGTTAAAAAGAAAACACATAGGCCAGGAAGATAGTATAATAGGTAGTGGATCTGCCTTGCATGCCGCTTACTTGGGTTTTATTTCCAGTGTCCCATATAGTTCCCTGAACACCATCAGGAGTAATTCTTGACTGCAGAGCAAGGAGTAACCCCTGAGTATTGCCAGATGTGACCCCCAAAAAAATAAATCTGGGTAAAATATATATCTTTAACGATGTTAAAGATAATCCACTTTACCTGAACAAAATGGACAGACTTTATAACAACAAGTATCCATTGATATAAGTGCCTGTGCTTAAAAATTAATTCTAAGAAATTAAAAAGTGGTTTATTTTGGTAATTGTACAGCCTAAGTTAAAATATCCTTTAAATCCCTCCAAACTTATGTTACTTACTATGTGGGAAAATCATTATAGTGACTAGGTTGATTAATCTGGATTATATTCTAAAAACCTAGTAATTTACTGCTTACCTAAGCATGTTTCTAATGACCACATAGAAATCAAATGTTCCAGACTCTAGATGGTCAATGTCTATTTAGTTCAGTTAATCAAAAGATAGCATATGTAAATTCTATTAAAGAAGAATCCGATTGCTTTCAAACACCTTTAATAATTGGATCTAATATTGAATGTTACAGAGGGTCAGCTTTAGTAAATATATAATTTTCACATGCCATTTGTAGGCAAATATTAGATGTCTCATGTACTTGAACGTTTCTTAAATAATGAAAGAATGGTTTTATTTGCATTGCTAGTTTCCCTATTCCGTCTTTAGGAAAAAATGTTAAATTTTGGATGGAGTTATATAACCTCAATTCCAAATAACTATAAGTTCTAAAATAACCACAGATTATTATTTGGGGCTGGTTTGAGCCCTATTCAGTGGTGCTCAGGGGCTATTCCTGTCTCTGTACTGACAGTAACCTCTAAAGTTTAAAAAATTGATTTTCAGGCACATCCAGTGGTGCTGAGGGGCTACACCACTCCTTGGTTTTTGCTCAGTGTCACTCCTGATGGTGTTTGGAGGATCATACTGGGGCCAAGATCAAACCCAGGTTGGCCACATGCAAGACAAGAACCTTACCCCAGAACTATTTCTCTGGCCCTTAATCAGAAATGATTTTCAAAAACAAAACAAATAAACACCCCAACGGATCTGATAAAGGCATACTCTAGCCTGACATGTTATCTAGTGTTCTTTGGATATCAACATTTTCTTGCTTCTTATTTGACAGACTTGATATCTTTGGTCATCAAGAAGAAGGGGAATTAGCTTTGCCAGTTTATTAAGGAAAACTGTTGTAGGTCCCTTTAAGGTAACCACGCTTTAGAGCCCTTTTCAGTTCTGGCGTTGAAACTTCTCCCTTTGCCAGCCTTAAAAAAAGGATGCTTTTAGTAAAGTTTCTGGCGAAGCATTTAGAATGCAGCCAATTTTCAAAGTTGAGTCTCTGGGGGTTACCTTGTATTCCTGCTACAAAATCTATGTAGTATGGTTTGCTAAATGTTGCCACAGTGTGATTTTAGATGCCAGGTTTCTGTGGATTTGTTGTGGATTCCTTTGCTCTGGTTCCCTTTGTAGTGGGTTACACTGTTGTAATATTTTTCTCTTCCACCTCTATATCATGGATAAACATTCGGACACATTCTAATCAAGTAAGCAGTCTAGGAGAAGTTAGATGATACTGAGTAGTGTGTTGTCAGTAATATATTTGTATATACTTGCTCTCATATCCTTCCCAGGTTTTATTTATTTTTCTCCACATAACAAATTTCTGTAACTTGTACACTGTGACCTGGATTTTTACTTCTGAGACAAAGTCAGATGAAAAAAGCATCTCCAAATCATTCTTCTGAAGAGTGCATGCATCCCTAGAGTGCATGCTTGTCTAGTGGAATGCAAAACTCATTGGAGAAAGCATGAAATTAGGTGAACCAGAAGGAAGTATAAAAATCTTGTTTAATGATCCTGTTCAGTTTTTATAGAGATGAACTGTTATTAAGTGAGGAGTGGTGAGTCTGTATGGAATTTCTCATCTCTTCAATAACCGGTTTTGGCACTATAAACAGAGAAGGCTTCTGTTGTGTATCTGCATATATAGCACTGCCTTATTGCAAGCCCGCCGACCCTTTTCCTGAACAACATACGCTAGCATGTGGCTCAATTTTATGTGAACCAACTAAACTTAGCTCTAATTTGAGGGTTTATTAGGGGGTAGAGAGAGAGAGAGAGAGAGGAGAGAGAGAGACAGAGAGAGAGAATTATTTTGCATAATGAGACATGACTGGTTAAAGCAAAGCACTGCTTAGAGAAATGGTTCAGTGATTACAGCCTCACTGAGTACTTATGTTTGCAAAATATCCTCATTACAGACCTGGAGTAGCAAATTGTGTTAGATTCACACTCACCTTTCCTTTCTGCATGGCCTTTGCTGCTGCTTTTCCCCTCTTGGCCACTTCCTGCCCTCCTTAGTCTCTGCCTTGGCACCTTCAAGTTTAACAAGAGGTGTTCCGTAAGCCTGTGGGGGAAAAGATCTTTAATGATGCAATTCAGACATACATAAAGGAGGTTGTTCTGCTGATGGGGTCCCTTCTTTTCATACTTGGATTTTCTTTGTTGTAGTTATCCTAGCAGGTTCCTTGAGGCTCCCAAGTACCTCAGGGAGAGTATGCATACCTCAGGGCACTTCTGAGGTATGAGTTCAGTGTGAGGTGTGATTACAGGACACCACTGGTGGAAAGACAGTTGCTTGTAAAACCACCAGTGTGTTTTTCTCAGCTGTGCCAAAAAGCTGGGCAAATGAGCATTTGCTTATTAGCTTTGGCATAGTGGTACTGAGCCGCACAAAGCTCCTTGGCCACAGCCTGACTACTTGCTGACCTGGCATCCTGGAAGGACCTCGGTCCTCCTAGGCCTGACTCAGGCTGCAGCTGTGAGCTGGGTATCTGGTGCCATCCACATGGGTAAATGCTGGAAATGCCAAATGGCCTGGCAAGCTTTAGAGTGGCCTTTGGATCCTTGCAGAGCCATATGGTACTGAAATGTCAAACTGTTCCTGAGAGTGGGCCACAACTATGGGGCCTAGTCAGAGAAAGTACACTTTAGATGCAAGACTCACCAAGGCTTTCATTCCCTACCACCAACCGTATCACTTTGTCACTTTGGCCAACCCTTCTCCTTGTGTTTATTTGAGTGGCTTGAGAGGTGGCTTCTTAGTTTGTGGGATGTGTCCAAACGTAGAGAAATCAACAGATGTTTCCAATTGGCAGGATCATCTCTCCTAAGAATCCTATATCTGGCACAGAATAAATTGTTATTAGAAGCAGGTGACATAAGTGAATGATTTACAAGAAGAAATTAGTGGGACGAAACTCTCTTAGGAGCTGAAGTCCCTCTCCAAACATTACATTTTCCTTAAGTTGTGGTTGCAGAGATCTTACCAGAAGCCTTATTTTTTACTTTTTAGTGTTAGCTTCTTTCTGAAGTTGCCTTGATAGATTGACATCATGCCATGAGAAGTTTTCCGTCTGTCTAAAAAAAAACATAACGGGAATTACAGATGATTTCTATCAAAACATCTACAAGTGCTAACTGATGGAGGCCAGAGGGAAGGTTCTATATGAAGGCAGAACGGAGGCGAGGAGTCATGAGCCTCAGACTGGAAGGGGAAAAGCCCTGTGGGCAGGCAGGCTTCCTGGAGGAGAAGGGACACTTGCACCTGACTCAGTGCTCTCAGGTTGGACCCTGGTATAAATACGATCCTCTCATAGCACAGGTTCTCTGACTGGTTGGAAAGAACAAGAGGAAAAGAAGTGGTGTTTGATCTCTAGCAGGGTCTTTTCTCTCATGCCAAAGCATGAGTAGGTAGGGTGGTATATCAGTTCTTTAGATGCACCCCTAACGCATAGAATTAAACACATTCATTAGATGCCTATTTACATGTATTTTCTGGTGATGTGTTATTGTAGAGAGACTTTCAGACTCTAATAAATCTGTGCTCTTTTCAGTGTAAGAAACTTCTTGTCTTGGCTTATGAATATTCAAAGAATTACTTTGGTTTTGCTTAACCAGCCATGACCATATGCAAGCTTGGCTATTTGAGGCACTCCGAACAGTCGCGCTCACACGACAGTGCTGTGACATTTCTGGGGTGGGTTGCTCAGGAGTCTGCTTCCCCATTCCACGACTGTGGAGCCCCTAGTCTGGGCACGGTGGATAGCCTGAAGCTCTGGACGTCAATGGGGGAATTGTTCTGAGTGACCTTCAAGAGGTCTTTTCTTTCTTTTCTTTCTTCAAAAAACTTTTTTTCTTGAACTGATTTTAAGACAGAAAATTAAAAAAAAATCATGTGCAACAATTTTCATATCTCACCCAATTCCTTAGTGCTGCCAATTTACTTAGACAGCCGCAGTGCGTTTCTCACTTTTATTCCCCCTCAAAGAATGCTGCACACTTGTCCAGAGAGACATATGTGAGGATGTGCTTTACTACATTGCATTTAATGCAAACTAAATATCTTATACCAAACAAGTGGAATAACACTGTTATTTTCATACAATGAAATGTTACATAGTAGTAAAAGTAAAGAAATGTCAAATGAATCTTGTAGAATCAGGAAGGGCAAGTTAGAAATAGCTGCATATATGGTAGGCTGTCATTTACGGTAGTCTTAAAAGCATGCAAAGGTAGATGTTTTATATGCATGTAAACTAATTGTAAGTACATATTGGACAATGCACATAATGCAGGATTCTGGTTATTTCGGCACTGGTAAAGAATGTGTTTGAGAGCCAGAGAGGTGGCTCCAAGGGCTGGAGCACAAGCTTTGCTTGAGATCCTTGGGTCTGATCCCTGGTGCTAAATAACCCCGTAGGCACCATCAGAAGTAACTGTGAGCACTGCTGGGGTGGCCCCCAAACAACAACAACAGATAAAAATAAAAAGATGAGCAATGGTGTATCCTGGAGACATCTGTTTTTCAAATGGCATAGTGGGCACTCTGATTTACTATGTTTTCTAAACCTTTTTAGTGACTGAATGTTTCACTTTCAAACACGGTTGAATAACAATGCAAAGCCGCGTCCAGGCATCAGCTATGGGCTCTCCTGAGGTGTTGAGGGGTGAGAGAGGCTTGACCAGGCAGAGGTGGATCACAGGTTATTGGTTCTTTCCGTGGGTGAGGTTTTCAGTATGTTTTTACTTCAGTTTTTAGTTGTAGACAATATAGTATATTTGCTCTACCTGTAAAGTTTCCATATCTGACTTTCTGAGCTTATAACATATAAAAGTTAAAATGTTTGATAATCAGGAGCTTTAAATTCTGTAGTATGAGGACATTGGATAAAGGTAAGCAGAGTTGTCTGTGGCCTGCTTCTTTGTCAAGTTCCAGAGCCTGACAATTCCACTTACTTGGTCAGAGCTTCTCTGAGTTATTTAAAGCTTATTTCAGTTTCCTCATCTGCAAAAGGGGCCTAAAAATAGTACCTGCCCATGTTCTTCTTTCTCCCACCTGGTTCACAAACTTGTTTCATTTGACCATAGAGCAGAATTACTAGATACTTTAACAACAACAACAACAACAACAACAACAACAACAACAACAACAAAATATTCAATACGACACTGCTTTGCACAGCTATTCATACTTGGGTTTTAGACATATAGTCTTCAAGCACCAGTCCCATCACCAGTATTAACATCCCAAACCAGTGTTCCAGGTTCCACCCGTTAGACAGGCACACATTTAAGTTTGGTTGTTATGGTTTGGGTCTTATGCTTTCAGTTCTGTTGGTTCTGTGATTCAGATATATGCAAGTAGAGGTATCCACAACTCTGCTTCGCTGTTGTATCTGAGGTCCTGGCCCCAGACCATTATTTCCTGTCTGCTTCTTCTTACACTCCTTGATTTCTTTCTTTCCTGCCCTTCTTGGATCTGTAATTTAGGATCAGGGTAATCTAGGTATTCCCATGTTGACACCTTCCATTCTCTTATCCTGATATCTATATACTATAGATACTTTAAATTTGAACTGACTAAAGAATAGGACTGAGGGGCTTACATTGTCAAAACAAAAGTATTTCTGGGTTCTCCTGAAAAATGCAACATCTGGTGGCATGGGTCACCGATCACAGCTGCCAGTTCTTCTGTGCCTGGTGGGTCCCTGCCCACAGCTCAGGGTAGCTCCGTGTATTCACTTGTCTGCAGTCATGAGACTCCATTCATTGCCATGTATCATCTAAACTGCCATTCTTTCCCATAACATCACCTGCCCTGACCTCCACTGACATGTGAGTACAGAGTTTCAAGTTTAAGAGGTATGTTTGAATACAAATAGGGAAGCCCTATTATGTATCAGTCATTAGAGCTCTGCAGAAAAAGAGGGCTAATTGATTTTATAGCAATATTTATATTGTGTGCGTTGTGGTATAAATAAATACACATATGGGGGAATGCAACATAACTATATATTAGACCTGTTTATATCTAAGGAAACCTTTGGACATGTGTTGATGATGTGGATGGGATACAAAATTACCTTTTCGAGAAAGCCTTTGCTTTGAAGGCCTTTGCACTGGCTGTGTATGGTTCCTTGCACCTTCTTGTTTCGGGGCTTCATTGGGCTGTACTCAGGGCCTCTTCTTGGCTCTGCACCCTGGGGTTTCTCCTGATGAGCTTTGGGGACCCTGTGGGTTGCTGGAGATCAAACCTAGCTTGGCCATGTACCAAGTAAGTGCACTGCCTGCTGTATTATTACTCTGGCCCCCTCTACCCTCCTTTTCAGGAATAATTGTCTTTATTTAAACGTCCCTTCACAGCAGTAGTTAGATTAGTGTTTGGCGAAAGAATTGGAAATTGTAGCCCAGCCTTGTTGACCTGTGAAGCTAACCATCATGCTGTATCTTTTGTACAGTTTTTGATATGTACGTGGCATCTGTACCTTGAGAGTCTTACACTAGTGAATTTTTGGTGGCATTTAGGATTGTTGGAAGGAATTGAATATTAAAAGCTCTGAGCGATCCTCTGAGTTTTGGCAATGAAATTGTTATGTCTGTGTCTGAGCTGGCATCTAAGATGCAGCTCTGTGATACGATGCTATAGGGCAGCTCTTCAGGAGGGCATGACAGAGATGCTGAGTTTGGTAGTTTTGGCTGCACCTCTCGGGGTTTGGAGTATTCAGGTGGAGACTCTCAGGAGTCTTTGAGGAAGACAAGGCATTTAGGAAAAAGAGATTTTCCTCACCAGCTGAAGAGCCTTGTGCAAACCAGCTGTCCAGTATGTGCTGTTCTTGCTCAAGGTCAGGATTAATGCAGGCTATGATATTTATTTTCTCCCTTTGTCTCCTGTGGTTTTGTGCACGAAAAGGTTTACCAAAGAGCCTTAAAAGGAATTCCTTAAAGCTGTCTTTATTTCTCAGACGTATGCAGAGCTGACATGAAAGACCACAGTCTTGTGCATTTGTCTCTGTTTTATTTTATTTTAACAGTAGGTAAGATGGGGCTGGAGAGGTAGTACAGTGTATAGGGCAAACCAACAAACAAAAAACATGCAGTAAGATGATTTTTGGTTTTGTTTTTAGCTTTTTTTTGTAGTGGTGGTGGAGTTTTTGTATAAAGCCTCTGGGCTCTATTTCTGTATGTCTTTTGAGAATCCACAACTTAAATTTTTGGAATAATTTTGCCGTGAAATGGCAGATTGCTAGAAGATCCAAGATTAATCTTAAGGAATGACACAAAAATTCCAGCAGTTCAGCCTGAGGGTTTTTGTCTCAAGAAGTATGTGCTGGTGTGAAAAATAATGAGCTTCTGGAGCACAGTGGAAGAAGTCCATTAAGTGCCTGGGCTCTGACTGTGATCTGGATGTCGTTGTGAGGAAATGAGGGACAGAGTCCTACAGTGGGGCGTTCCTGTTCTGCAAAGAGCTTGCACTCGTATTGATCCATTTGCTCTCCTGATTTCTGCTCTTGACCGTTACTAGAGCCGCTAGGATGCGCTCAGTAAGCAAGGGCATGCCATGCATCTGAGGTCCTGGCTTCAAGCCCCAGAACTGCAAAAACAATCCTTTGAGAAAGGACATTTTCAGGAGCAGGCTGGCTTCTGATTTTCCCCTCGGAGGATTCCAGCCATGTTCTTTTTCATCCCTGGATTTGGTTGTAAGCTTTGGGGGTGCAGAGGGGATGGACAGTGAATCTTGACTTCATGCCCTTGTGGATGCCCTCATACTTGTGTGGCTTTTCCTGCTTTTATTTTTTTCCTTGGGAAATGTTTAATTGTCACCATGAATCTGTAGGGCATAGACAGTTTGTCACACCATTTCTGACTACAGAAATATCAGTTTGCCTTTGATTTTGCTAATTTGATGCTTTTCCTATTGTGTGTCGTAGTAAATTAGATGAACTGAAATTCTTTTTTTTTTTTTTTTTTTTCGGGAGGGAGGCTGGGTTGGTGCTCAGGGCTTCTGGCTCTGCACTCGGGTTAGTCTTGTGGGGCTTGGGAGACCATATGTGATGCGAGGACAGAACCCAGGTCAGCTGTGTGCTAGGCAAGATTCTTACCCACTCTACATCTACTCCAGCCTCGAATTGAAATTGTGATTAAACATTTTCAGGGGCTAGACTAAGATATTGCTCTGTTGCTCAGCCTCGTCCTAGCAAGTTGCTCTTTTTTTATTATAAAACGATCATTGTTTTTAGTTATTGACGGGACCATACCTACTAGTGTTCGTCTTCTTAGGGACTGCTTGGTACAGGATTGAGTAGGTGGAGGAGTGCAGGCAGTGCTGGGGATCAAACCCAGGGTCTCACATATGAGTGGCATATACTCTATCGATTGAGCCACAGCTCTAACACCACTTCTTCACTTTTGTTGTTCCTTGGTGGTGTTCAAGTGCTTGGGATTCTCCGCCAGCAGGGCCTGGGGCGGGTGCCATTGGGCCTGTGCAGTGATGCTCAGCAGACCATGGGGTGGCAAGAATTGAACCAGGGTCAGCCACATAGAAGGCATGTGCTGTGACCCTTGTACTATCTACAACTCTGGCCCCAGAATGATACTCTGGAAGGAACTACAGTGTAGAAGACCAAAAGGAGTACCTGCTTTGGGATTTCTGGTTGCTGATCTGGTGTTCCTCTTTTCTTATGCACATGCCTCGATTTGGGCACTAATGATAATTTTTTTCTAAGGCATCAGACCTTCTTGGGTGTGCTTGTTGTGCTTACTGCACCCCAGCCAGGAAGTAACTTTACAGTTTAGAAATAGCCACATCCCCTTCTTTCAGCAGTTGTTTCCTGGTTTCCATATACCTGGATTTAGTGGGGTCTTGATCTTTTTTGGGGGTCTACATCGAACTATGCTAAGGAGTTACTCCTGGCTTTGTGTTCAGGAATTACGCCTGCCTGGATCAGGGACCTGATGGGATGCTGAGGATCTAACTTGTTTTGGCTACGTATGAGGCAAAATGCCCTACCTGCCCTGATGTTGGATTCTTCTCGTTCCGGTTCTTCTTTCATAAGTTTTATGCAGTGGCTCTATACTGCTCTATATTGCTCTGGCCCCGTGCCTGATTTAAGCATGTATGTCTTTGCAGAAGCAGGCAGTTTCAGTAGAGTATGGGCAGAGGTTTTTGGAGGACTCCTTGTAGAGTCTGAATAGGTTATAAACTTTTCTAATAAACCCATCAACCAGCCCCTATTACAGTACTGTAATCCATCACTCCAGCACCACATTCAGCATGCAAGTGCTACTCCACTCTGCCTGATGAACTTTTCTGAAGTTTATCTGGAATTGGAACTACTCTTGTCCTCTTCCTGCAGAATATTCTGCCATTCTGGCATGAATATTTGGACTTCTACAACTGTCACCAGAATATGCAAACTCTAACATTTCTTTGCTAATACTTTTTTTTTTTTTGGTGGGAGGAGCAGGTGAGGGTGGAAAGGCATTCCCATTGGTGCTTGGGAACTACCCTTGGCTCTGTGCTTGTGGCTCATTCACAGTTGTATTCAGGGGGCCATGTGGTGCTGAGAATCAAACCCAGTCTTCTTACATGCAAAGCATACACTCAGCCTGTTGAGTTATCTCTCTGTTTAAATGGAACTTGTTTTCTTGATTGTTCTCCTTTTGCTCTGCCTAAAAGACAGTAGCCCATGTTCTATATTTAGTGTCCAAGTCAGATCTGTAAGTCCTCCTGTATCATAATCAAGCCAAATTACTGAGAACATACTGTGTTCCTTTTTGAACAAAACATTGTTTTTTAAGGAGCATGTGGGCACATTGGACTGAACCCAGAAGTGGGCAACTGTTTTAGAAACTATGTCATATGGAGGATAATTGTAAGGAAGACATTTAGTATAGGGGTGAATGATGATAATAGATAAGTTCACAGAGCGTTGATTGGTGCCAAGAACTATGCAAAGGATTTTATGTATATTACAATATTCTAATGGACATGCAAATAGTCCTAGAGGCAGGTGTCGTATTAGTCTCTTTTTTGAGGTAAGACTATTGCAGTACAAAGAACTGTGGCCCAGTGAAAGGAAGACTGCTCCTGAATCCCAGAGAGTCCAGGTCTACGGTCCTTAATATCTGAGGATACTTGTTAAATGTGGAAGAAAGATAAGCCGGTGAAGAAAGATTAAGTGCAAGGTTTTGGGAGATGTTATTATCTTTCTTTATGACATTTGAGCTATCAGCGGATTCTAAGTCACGTTTTGACTTCATTCTCCACTAAGGAAAATCGCTGCCAATGAGCACAGCACAGGCGTAAGGCATTTTCTGAGAGTATTTTTGGTAAAATGGTACAAAAGAATGCTTTAAACTAGGTGAAAAATAATGTCCTGCATTCTGTTAATCTGTGACCAAGACATAGGATGATTTAGCTCAAGAAAATACTTTTCTACATCTCTGTGCTGTGGAGAAGTGTAATCTGTGTCAAGGAGTGGATGTGTTATTAGAGGCTTAGTTTCAAGTACTCTGTCATATGTCAGAAAATGTTTTCATGCTCATGGAAAGGGAGTCACTTAGTTGGGTTGAAGTGAAGTAAATGACCTTTCCAAATCTTTGTTTACATAGAATGCAACATAAAGGCAACACAGCAATCCGCAAAATGAAGTGCTTGGAAGCTATCTGTGCCTATTATATAGCAATTTATATGACCGAGCACTTGCTTTCTTTCTTTCCTGCTTCATTCTCTTCCCTTCACTCTCCTCTGCTCTTGCCTTTTCCCCATCTTCCTTTCCAACCTTGTTTGATAGTCTCACACTTTCTTATATGATGAAGTCCATGTTTTTTGTCTTCACAGTGGAGGATCTCTGTACATAGCCACCTCTTCTTTCCTGCCTTTTGCTCATCTCCCGGGTTCTGTAGCTGAAGATGATGAATAGAAATGATGAAATAGAACAAATAAAACTGGGTAGCACTATGTTGATATATGAACTAAGAAGTGTCTGTGCTGTTTTTCTCATTTCTCATATTATCTCTCCATCTTTCAAAATCTTTCTCCTTCTTCATGGTCTAAATTAAATTTGATCTCCACCAAAAGATTGCCCAGGCGTATAAACCAGACTGTTTCATCTTGACTCTTAAAGTATTTTGGTTTCGGCTTTCCTCATGATATTTACATCATTCGATCTTGAATCTGGTTGTTTATAGCAGGTTTTTTGCTCTTCACGTGATTATAATCTCAGAGAGCCCAAAGAAGTTCTATTTGCCTGGAGAGGGTAAAGAAAGGGTAAGGCACTTGCCTTGCATGCAGCTGACTCTGGTTCAATCTTGGGCATTGAGTCCCCTGAGCACAGAGAAAGGAGATGCCTCTGAGCATCACTGGATGTGGCTCAAAAAGTACAAATAGAACAAAACAAGAAAAGAAATTTTACTTGCCAGAATGTCCTCCAACAGAGGGCTCAGCTCAACACATAGCAAGTACTTCAGACATATCAGAATCAATGAATGAGTTATGGCATTTTACAGCTTGCTTATCTTTTCATAGATGTCTGGATTGAGCTAATAAATATTATCTTGTGTTTCATGAGTACATTATCCTTGTCTGTGGGAGTGGAAAATGTGGAGTGATTTTATACGGAGTGATTTACAAGTCTGTCTGGGATTGCAGGTGTGAAATAAACCAAAGGGTGGGTTATCTACCAGCACATAATGAGTTTTTGTGTGTTGCCAGTCCTTCATAGTGTCTACACTTCTTTTTTAAATGGAAAAACTTATATGAGAAATAAAAAAGGGAATTTTTTAATTGGAACAAGTTTTTTTTTCTCTTTTTAAATTTTGTTCTCAGTGTCTTTAGACACCGAGAACAGTGTATTTAGACACTGAGAACAGTGTCCTTGAAATTTTGCAAGCTATTGATCTGAATTGTAAACCACAGTGAGGTAAAAACTTCTGAGAGAATTATTTCTACCTGTGGCAGTGGTTTTTGACATGAATGCAGAATCTGGTTAGTTCATTGGTCAGAATCTGGTCAGTTGATTGGTGCTTCATACTTGGTTTTCATCTTTTGAGTAAAGAATCACATATTATTTGGGGTACGTAGCCTGGTCTAGGATAAATGTAGAAGAGAATTGATATGAATAGTCAGGGTCTCCCCCCTGCTTTATGCGCCCATTAACTTTTCAGTTGGCCTTTAAGTGTTTTTTTTCTGGGGAAGCATAATTCACTTTTCATTATTATATCTTAGGGTAATTTGAAATATTTCAATTCTTTGGTGAGAGGAATCATTAGATCTATATATTCCCTGAAGAAGAGTAAATTAGAGAAACTTGTTGGGCCTTCTTTTTCAAAAATGGCTTAAAATTATAACATTGTGATTTATCAAGTTGTTCAAAATACAGTTGTGTCAGACATTAAATGTTCCAACACCAGCCCCACCCCCAATTCCACAACCTGGATCCTCCAGTTTCCCACCCACCACTCTAGCTTGTCCCCTGGCAGGTACAAATAAATTTATTCCACATTGTTTGTTAGAAAAGCAAATGGAATTATCAAAACTTAGATCACTAAGAGTCAATTTGTGATCATTGCTATATCTCATAATGATGTTACTAAAGTCATTGAGGATCTACTTTGTGGCTGGTGCTTGTTGAGCCTTCTGTGTTACTGATTAGGTTCATGAGCGTGTGGTCTTCTGTGCAAGTTTCCTATCAGATTTGCTGTAATCCTCTTGGGCTGACGATACTATGGAAATTAGAGGTGTCTTATGACTGTATGGATCAGGAGCTATAGAACTGGAACAGTTCGGTCACTTGGCAGTTTGATGAGGGTAAGTTGTGTTGCTGGGCCATTTTTATGTTTGAGGCAGTTGGGTTTGGCTGCGAGCTGCCATGCCTTTAGGCAGAAAGAGGACTGTGTTTGCCCCACTCCCAGAAGGCTCCCAGAGTTCTCATCTGGGGCCACTATACCTGGGAGGATTTGGTGGTATCATATTCTTTGGAGATGTAATGCTCATCTGTTTCTCTGCCAGCGATGGCAGGTGTGGGCGGTGGCTGCTGAGTTTTCTAGTGTGTGTGGAGGTGTGTGTGGGGGGTATTGATCCATCCTCATTCCAAGAATACCCTAGATTTTTCAGCCCATTCCCACACGGGAAGATTCAGATGCTCGTCATTTTTTTTTGAGATTAGATATTATGTGTGCATGTGTTCTCTCTCTCTCTTTCTCTCTCTCTCTCTCTTTCTCTAATTCTCGCTCTCTCTGTCTCTGATAGCTGAATTTCTATTATAGATGCTTTTAATTTTTTTCACTAGCAGTCTGCATGCAGCTTAATCAAGCAACACACTGTCAGTTGTGGGGATGTAATCCGAAATGCTTGAACCAATGATTTTTTGACGATTAAAGGAGATAGACAGTATAACTAATAAAAACTTCCTTTGGGGCTTTGAGGAATAAAACTTAATAAAAGACTTAGGCTATAATTGGGTATTGGAATAAAATGTGTCTTATGTAATCTTTCTATTCAGACAATACATTTTAAAATATCTACTATATGTGTGCAACTTCTGTGGAAGAATAAAGACATAGATGAATATAGAAATTTTGTATTGACAAAACATTAAAATAATGAAAGGATAAAAAGCATATGTTATGCTTTTTTTTTGCAAAAAGCATAAAGAACTCAAGAAATGTAAAGCTAAAATTAATTAGGAGCCACTTTGCTTCCATGATCTAGCTCTTTTAAATGAGTTAAAGTTCAGTTCATCTTTATCAATAAGGTTGAATTAAATTTTCTCAAAAAATGCAATGGCATTTATCAATGTAAAAGAATCAATTTCAAGATTCAAGTCAGAGTAATTGTCTTAATTTAAAGTAAATTATGTCTTAATGATGTGAAATGACTGACCAAGGATTTAGAAAGAGTCAATTATATAAAAAATCTTATTCATTATGTAAAGAATGACTTCATTTTAAAATTTGTACATGGATTTTGATGTCAAAATAAATTTTATTTTTAGTTAAGGGTGAATACTGATTCAGAGAATTACTGAAGTAATTTTTTAAGTCACAGCATTTTTTAATGCTTCTCTGAGAAAATGAATATACTTAACTGAATCACAGGTCAGACATTTATCCATTACATAAGATAACACATATGACGAGTCTTAAAACATGACTTGCTATACTTATTCTTGTATCCTCTTCTATTTCCTTTTTTTTTCTTTTTTGGATCCCCCGGCAATGCTCAGGGGATACTCCTGACTCTTCGCTCAGGAATTACTAGCAGTGCTCAGGGAACCGAGAATTGGGATGCCGAGAATTGAACCCAGATTGGCCACATGCAAGGCAAAAGCTCTCCCGCTGTGCTATCACTCTGGCCCCACCTTTTCTATTTCTGTGTTTAGATATTTCATTGTTAAGAGTTATTTTAAAGTATTAGCTAAAGCATCTCAGTGTTTATTGGATCAGTTTTCGCAGTTTATTGATACAGCTGCTATATCCAAGTTTGATGCCTTGAGAATATGTAACTTTAAAAAATGTCATATTTACTGCCTTAACCCTGACTCAAATGGTGGCACAGTATATGGTCCCCAAGCACTGCCAGAAGCACAGAACTTGGTGTAAGGCTTGAGAACTGCTGGGTGTGCTCCACAAACCTCAAAATAAAATAGATTTTTAAAAGGTATGTGGGGGGCCCAGAGAGATAGTATAGTGGATAGGGCACTTGCCAAGTTTAATCCCTGGTGCTCCATATGATTCCCTTTGCTCTGCCAGGCCAGGAATCCTCCCTGAGTGCAAAGCCAGTGGTAAGCCCAGGGTACAGCTGGGTGGGACTCCAGTGTGACCAAATAAGAATAAGTAAAAGGTGTGTCAAATTTGAATGGTTTAGGATGGTTAATTTATTGCTCTTTTAAGCTGTTGGTGACTCTGCAGGCTTTTCATACCTCTAGGAGGAGACCTGTTACTGTGGTAGAAGGTACAACTTTAACTTAGTTTTTGTTTTTAAATCTTGAGACTAAATTCTAAAGGTCATGAGATATGGTCTGATTATAGTTGAAATGATTGTAAAGTATTGTCATGGAGTGAACGATTCAAAGTAACATGAATAGGATGAAAAGTATGTTTGTGTTTTTATAATGCAAAGTTAGCATCATCCAAGGGTTTTGCTTTTAAAATCCAAATCTTAGTCTCTGCAATGGTACACATTGTAGCAAATCACAGTTAACCTAACAATATATTTACACTTTCATATCTTCATTTTTATTCTGTTTCGTTCTGTCGTATTTCATTTTCCTGTCTTAGAAGTCATTATTAAAATGATATAATTCACAATTTGAGAAACAGTCATTTCAGGTAGTGAACACCTGTCTGCATCTGATGTTCTTCCAAAGAAGTAATCTTTGTTCTTTATAAGATTCAATCCTCATCATCTTTTTATACCAATTTTTTTCATTCAACCTAATAGGTGTAAAATTGATAAGCTGTTACAAGATTGAACAGGAATGTGAAGATGCTTAACAGAGCCACTGACAAAACATTTGTGGAATGGCAAGATAAATTCTGCCTCCGCTAGTCAAGGATGCCATTTTGGTTTCTGACTGGCTAAACGGAATTATTCATGGACATGCTGCAGCATTTCATTGCTCCGTGACTCCCACAGGTACACCCATGCCTCGTCATCCTTGCCTGTGTCACTTTTACTCTAATGCTCAAAAGAGATGACCTGGAAGTTAGGTTGTAAGAAAGACCTCCAAGTTTCAGGGAACTTCAGTAATACAGAACTAGATTAGTTTCTGAAATGTAGAGATCTGGCATAATGCTGAATTTGGGGCTCTAACTTCTAAGTATGATAAATACTAATTGTCTGCATTTATCCATTTTCTTTTCCTGCCTTGCCAATTTAAACTGAGGGGTGAAACTTGTGCTCATTAGAAAACTGCAGTGATTTGTGTGTGTGTGTGTGTGTGTGTGTGTGTGTGTGTGTGTGTGTGTGAGTGAGTCCCTCTGTAAAGAATCCTGCCAGTAGAGTGAGTCTCCCAAGCTGTGGGATCAAGTCATAACTCCCTGTCCCCCAATAAAAAGCATGATACGATTTTCCTAAGGCCAGAGAATGTTTTGCTCATCCCTTACTAGCCTTCCTTTGTGTGTCCCATGCTTCTGATGTCTTTGTAACGGAGACTGAATGTAGCAAGACTAAAGGCCATTGTTGTCCTTTAAAGCATTTATCCAAATGCATTTCTGTGTGTTTGCATGCTTGTTGTCCATAGCTCTCTTCTTTCTGTCCTGTTCAGGGCAGGGATGTCATCAATCTTTGTTCTGTTTCTAGATACCATCTCCCTATGAATGTTTGTTGATTCTATTTTTATCGATACATCCTTTATGGAGCTGCCACCAGGCTGTGATGAGCAAATGTCCTGTTTTCCTCCTAGGTTTTTCCCTGGTTAAGTTCTCTTTCTTTTGTTCCTGATACCTAGAAATCCTTTGGGGATGGAAGGTTGCTTTTTCTCTGTTGCAGCTAAATTCAAACAAAACTGCGACTTTGAAACTATGTGGCTTAAACCTCTTCAAGAATCCCTGTTGTTAAGAGAAATGGACAACAGAGAAAATGACCTCTGGCTGTGAAGTAGGGGGCCAATTTACTTGGGGTTAAGGGAGCATATCAAAGTGAGACTTCTAAACTATGCATCAGAAAGTCCACTGTTTTCTTAATAGTCAGAGGAACTGACATTCCCTCCTCCCTATACCTTTTTCATCTGAACCCTGAATGCAGATATTAATAAATGCCTCCAGAATGAGATCTTCAAAGCCTTAAGGCACACAGTGATGATGACCAGTAAAGGGTCCCTCATGTTCTGAGTTAGTCATCTGCTTCCAATCACTGCATGTGCTCTCCACAGGACATCAACCTCTTTCTAGGAAAAAAAAAACTTAAAAGCATCTCCTCTACTTGTATACTGGTATCAACTAGAAGTCCTGAATTTGGACTCCTGAATTTGAATCCTTAGCCCTTTTCTTTCTTCCTCTCAGGTCATTTGGCTCATGTTCTTTAGTGTTGCGTCTGAGCCAACACTTTTATTAAACACTTTCTCATTAGTTTTTTTTTTTTGGTATTTCATTCATGACCTGATAGATGCTTGTAATAAAATAGGTGAATCAGTAAAAGAATATTTGTACCATATTTCAGCTCTCTTGACTTGGATCATATATACATTCATCCTATCATTTTGGTTAAAAAGTGTTTATTGAGAACCTTAATTTTAGTGCATACAAATATGGATAGTTGCTATTCTGAAAAACACTCTGTGGTTTACTAGTTATGAAGGCAATTGATTTCTTCCTTGTCTTACCAAATCACAAGCCATTAAGCACCCAGGTGGGTGAAGGACCGACTCTTGCATTGTTCTAGTACATTAGCAATTCTGTATTCTGCTCACTTCTTTCCACCTTTCCCAGGTAGACTAGGGCTCACATTCCTAGAGATCCTTGATCTGTAGTCAGTGTAGAGTGATTGATCAAGCATGGGTCACAGCGCTGTAAAACCAATCTTAGGGCTGAAGGGAGATCCGGCCTCGTGCGGGGCACTGCATATATCACGTGCTCAGAGTTTTAGATTAATTCAAAGAGCAGAAGACACCTCTAAAAGCACAAGAAGCCGAATCACATTTGTTATTTTTTGAGGTTTATTTATAGACTATGGTCTGACATTTCTTTGATATCATGGAAGTTTTCACATTATAAGCCTGTGTATTTCAAAGCTAACTTGACATTGGGAGAAATGGTGTTATTTATTATCTAAAATACTGGAAGTCAAATGGATTTATTTTTGGTGCCTTTTACTGATGTAATGACTTGCCATAAAATAAAGACTCTGTCTCAGAGAATATGAATTATTGCCCATGTGAGTTCAACTTTGCAATGCCATTAATATTTTATTGCTACAGTGAACAAATCTGTTAAATTTAAATCAAGAATTATTGGTTCCTTTTGATAGAGTGTCTTTGTATTTTTATTTACTCCTTGTCTATTTTACTTTTTTCCCATATTTGTTGACTTAAAAAATGGGTTTATTATGAGAACACAGACCGATTTTGAGAAAGCTAGATTGAATATAAGTGAATATGCTTGAGGTATCTTATCTGTAATTCCTTTTCCTTCTTGGTGTAATTTTGCCTAGTGATTTTGTGATCATTGACCATTGGTTTAATTTTACTTCCATAGACTTTTTCACTTTCTTAGTCAAACAGTAAACAGACCATGGCACTCTCATATTTACTGAGAAATTGTTATAAATATCATATCTTCTACACATAACAACCCTTTAATGTATGTTCTGTAATCCATAGTCTGGAAGGGAAGGAAAAGAGAAAGAGATAGAGAGAAAGGGAAAGAAATAAAGAACCTGCCATGGAGGCAGGCTGGGGAGGGGGAGGGAACCGGGGACATTGGTGGTGGGAGATGGGCACTGGTGGAGGGATGGGTGCTGGAACACTGTATGACCAAAACCCGAATATGAACATCTTTGTAATTGTATATCTCACGGTGGTATAATAAGATGCTTATAAAAAAAAGAAATATCGTATCTTCTTTATCTTAACTTGCAAAATTATGCATCACAGAAAAAGAAATGAGGGTGTCTTTGGTATAAAAAAATGAAGCATCGATTCCTATCATATATAACCCATCATAGGTGACGCATGGTGAGTGTTTTTGAGCTTTGCATTTCTTTCACCTGTAAACTGGCACTCTGTATCAAAAGCTCTGGTGGCTGCATCTTTCCTGGATTTAGCTCCTCTCTTCCCCACAGCTGTGTCATAGTGCCATCACGCCTGTTGGCCCCTTCCTTCCAGCTTTTTAATTCTGGGGAGTTGTTTCAGTCCTGTGACATCCTGGAATGATCTTTCCTTCCAGTTCTGCTCAGTTATATTTCAAACTGAACCCTCAGTTATATTTCAAACTTTTTATCTTGGAAGAAGCCTCTGCTGACCTGTCCAGGCAGAAGCACATGCTGCTCTGTGTATTCAGGCCTTACTCATTTGGGTAAGGACCCCCAAAGACTTGACCGAGGAATGGCTTTGCTGCAAATCAAAAGGCTATGACACAGCAGCATAGTATTCCATACTATGCAGCTGATAGGAAAAATGGAGTTATGAAATTTGCCTATAAATGGATGGACATGGAGAGGATCATGTTGAGTGAAATTAGCCAGAAGGAAAAAGACAGATATAGAATGAATGCATTTATTTGCATGACATAAATATATAGATGCATGCACACACACACACACACACACACACACATATATATATATATATATATATTATGACACCAGTATCCAAGGTCAGACAAAACATGGATCAGGAGGTCTTTCCAAAAAAATGGAATCTACCACAAGCGTCTGGGAGTTGGAGGTTATGTGGGACAGAGAAGGGAACAGTGTTAAACAATTTAACAATTGTTAAATTGTTGTAAGTGATAATACCAGCCTAGAACTGAGTATTGAATACAGGCAAAGAGATACACATGATAACCTCTAAATGTATATATTGCAATCCACAGTGTTTAAGAGAAGGAAGAGAGAGAGAGAGAGAGAGGAAAGAGATAAAGAACTCTCCATAGAGGCAGGCTAGGAGAGCAGGGAGGGAGTGGGGACATTGGTGGTGGGAAATGGGCACTGGTGAGGGATTGGTTCTGAAACAATGTATGTCGAAACCCAGACATAAACATCTATGTAATTGTATATCTCACAGTGGTATAATAAAATATTTTTTAAAAGGCTATGACACAGCAGCAGTATTTTACATTTTCTTCCTTTATAAAAGGTGTGACAAAAAAATTGGATTATGAGTTGGGGAATATGAGTTCTACTTTCCAATTTGCTGCTTGTTTAGGGACATTGGGGGAAGAAATCACAACCTCATAAACAGTGAAATATTGCCAGATATTTTATATATGGATGCATTGAAACAGAGGTTCCTAAACTTACTTTGCCTACTTCTCACTCTACAAAGAGAAAAAAAATGTCCCCCATTTCCCAACTGCACCCAAGCCTTCTACATTAAACTACATACCTTGTTCAGTTTATACAGGTACTAATATTTATGCAACTTAACCCTATATTTGAATTACATAACTGATACCATAATTAAAATGCAGAATGTTCTGCTACTACAAAGGAACATCCTTATGCTATCCCTGATAGGTCACCCATTCCCCTGGCCTTTTTGTAACTTTATCAGTATAATTTTTGTCATTTGAGAATGCTGTATAAATGAATTCCTACCATATATAAACTATTGAGACTGACATTTCTCGCTTCTTCCCAAAGCATAATGCTTTAAGATCCATTCACATTATGTTGCATTTATCCATAGTTGTTCCTTCTTATCATCAAACTGTGTTTCATACTGTGGTTGTACCAGAGCACCTTCAAACATTTATCCATTGACTATTGATTACATTGTGTTGTTTCTAATGTAGGACTATACCAAATAAAGATGCTGTGAATATTCATTCATCTGTGGGTTTTTTGCACACATAAGATTTTATTTCTATAGGATGAATTTTAAAAGTTACTAGGTCGTCTATAACATCTTGATTCAGTTTTTTTAAAACTTTTTCAGAATAACTATCATCTTGCATCTTTACCAGTCAATAAGAGTGATTAGTTTTCAAGGTGATTATAGTTTAACACCAGGAAAATCACCTGGGTACAGAAATAAGAATCTAGAAGGATTGAATAGTAGTAATAAAAGGGAATGCACTGCTAAATTATGTGCCTATGGAGATATTTGACAAAATGACAAATATTATATTTTTTTAATTTTTAAATTTTTTCCTCCAGGAAAGTGCTTAATGGTGGGCAACATTCGGTGATTCTCAGCCACCTATCAAGAGTAAGAAAGTCTAAGGGTGTGATGCTCTGGGGAAGGATGTGGTGCTGTGTATTACCCAGGTCACCCTGGTGGTGTTTGGAGACCTTCAGCAATGTGCAAGGGGACTAGGTAGTTAAATCTGCGCGGGCTGCATGCAAAATGAGCACCATAACTTCTTCTGTTCTGAACATTATTTTAAGAAAAAAAAACTTAGAATTAGACTTCCTTTATAAAGATATATGTGCCTGTTTTTGGGGATATATATTGGTTAATTATATTGTTTCTCTGTTTTCACTGGTGAACATTGGTGTGATGGTTTTAATATTAGACAGGAAAGGTGATAGAGGTTTGAGAGCGCGTGAGAGAGAGAGAGAGAGAGAGGATATTAAACTCAAAACATCCCCATTTTAATTTTCACTACTTTTCTGAGCCTAGTATATATCTCATTTAGAGATAATGATACCTAACAAATTCATTGGGATATTGTGAGGACTAAATTGGATAATGGATTGAGTCTTGAATTATGACAGGTACTCAGAGGCCCTCTTTCTTTGAGAATTTCAGTTGTTAGCTGTTTTGATTAATAGTATGTTGATTAGCAATAGCTAGTGACTTATATCAAGTCTTAAAAAAGAAACTCAATAATTCTTTAATAATAAGAATAGTAGTGATGAGCCTACCATTTATTGAGATCCTATTGATCACAAGGACTTGTTTGATAAGCATCAATTGCCAGTCATGGTTAAGCTTCGCAACAGATTGATGACTAGATGCTCTTAAAATACTACCCAGCTGAGGTAACATGAGGCCAAGAGAGACTTAGTGAAGTTCTTGTATCTTTATTGTTTTGATTTGGTTTGAGGCAACACCCACAGTTACTTGGGGAGGGAGGAATACTTCTAATCAGCGCTAGGGGTCATTCCCATTGTGCATGCAGTGGCAGGGACCCATCTGAGGTGGCTCCAGCATGCTCTGCCTACCTTCCAGCACTCTGGGCTACTCTCTGGCCCCAATGCCGTGTATCTGGGGAATCTGAAGCTTGAACCTCGGTGGTCTCTTTCTAGTGCTTTCATTATTAATGCATACCTATACTTTACTGTCTTCTGCTTTTTCAAATGTTCTTCTCAGCATGGTCTAAATGATGAGGGAAGTGTGAGACACACTTGCTGCAGCATCATTTAGGATTCGGCTGAAGAAGTAGTTTCCTTAGCTTGTCTGGAGGTCAGTGGAAGCAACCATGCATACAAAATCACCTCACATTTCAGAAAGAAAGTGACTAACCTTGGTATTTTTGAAATAGCTGGCTTGAATTTTTGAGAGGCAAGATAATTTTTTCAAATGATGCAATGTGTGGAAGACTTTGGGTCACCCTGAAATGGGGGGATGTGGTATGTATTAATTATCTCTAAAACATAAGATTTTTTCCTCTATACTGCAGATTTTTGTTTTGGGACCACACCTGGCTTTTTTCAGGAATTACTCCTGGCTCTGCACTAGGTATCACTACTGCTGCTGATCAGGGGACCATATGGGATGCCAGATAGAACCTGGGTCAGCCATGTGCAAGACAGATGTCCTAGTCACTGTATTATGACAGTGCTCCATCCCCTGGGACCAGAAAATTGTATACTGCAATTTACTTCTTGGCTGCACAACCCATGCATGGGAGCACCAGAACTGAGTTATGCATCCCAGTGTGAGCATTTGTTCATGCACTGAATCCAGATATACGACTGTCAGGGAATACCACAATTAAGTGTGTGAGCAGCACAACCAAGTGTGTATCATCCCTTGTCATCCCAACAGCAAAGGGAAGAGAAATGGGACCAGAAAAGAGATGTGTCAAGGGCTTGTGCTGAACAGAACTCGTTAGAGAATTCATAGAATGTAATTGCAGGAATGAGTCCTTCTACTCTTCCCAGGAGGAGGGATACTGCTTAGAAGTGAGACTGTTGAGAGACATAGAAGCCACAGATATCCAAAACACTGGTTGGATAATAATTCTTTTTATTCTTTACTCTGTTGCTCTGTCCTTGGATATTTCTGCCAAGTACTGAAATCCTTCATCTATTCACTAACAGGTGGTGGTTACTGAATAGCAGGATGAGGACAGAGGGTAAAAGTTATTAGATGTTCTGCTTATAGCAAAACCTACGGGATTTTGTTGTTCATTCATTTCCCTTTATTCCTGTTTTGTGCTATCTGCTGTGGTTTCTTCTTGATTTAGAGCCAAATTCCTATCACCTCTCAAGCTCTGGGTTCTTAATGGAATAATATAACTTCATAACTCTTGGCTGTTGTCTAAGGATGTAGTTACTGCCAACAAATTATTGTAAACAGGCAGTAACAGGAGTGACTAGTTCTGGCCTTGTCCCCATCTCTTTTTTTTTTTAACATAGATGCTCAGTCTTTTTTAGGAATAAAGGAAGATGGAGCATGTAAGAGCTATTTGTAGGAGCTGAACATGTAGATTTCTAGGGAAAGACCCAACTACATTTTGTGGGAAGTGAAGACATTTTTATGCCGTTTGGTGATGCACTCAAACAAGTGGTGTGCCACACCATGTACACACAGCAGATGTCAAGTTTGGAGAGCCACTATCAGAGGGGAAGATTGAGAGTTACCTGAACTTACTTTCCACCACTGTTTTTAAAAAACAAGACTGTTTGATATTTGTGTTCATGCCAAGCCTAAAAGTGGAGTTTTAGGAATGAGAAAAGATCATCGCAGTTTGTAGTGTAGAAGTAAGGAGAGAGGAAAAGAATTGGAAATGAGCACCCAACTATGAGCTGTAGTAAAGTTTTTGCACACTCACTCACACACACAAAATAATGGAATAGAGACATTGTGTATTTATTACTCTGTTTATATGATTATTAAATTTACTTGGATGACCTTTCTGGCTTGGTGAGAAGCCAAGATATTCTTTCCAAATTAATGTGAAATCTTCCTGAGTATATTCAGAGTCTTGCTACTCACTCTCTCTTCCTCTGAATGATTTTCATTTGAAGTCTGTGAAGTATGGCGATAAATTACTTATTAATTCTCATAAAGGTTTCTAAAATGTGAATGGAAATTGAACATAGCTTAAGTAAACCTAAGGATTTTTTTTCTCCAACACAGTGATTTATGTAGTTGTTTATTTATGTAGTGGTTTACAATATTTCCACTTCTAGTCTCTTTACTGGTCACCCCATATTTCCTCCGACCTCCAGCCTGACTCCTGAAAGTCACTTTTGTTTTGTTTGTTTGGGGGCCACATTCAGCAGTACATTCAGCAAGGCTTAACTTCTGGCTCATGTTCAGGGTCACTCTTGACAAGGCTCTAGGACCCTATGAGGTGCTAAGAATCCAACACAGGTTGGCCCCATTCAAAACAAGTACTTAACACACTATCCTGTCTCTCCAGCCCCTGACAGTTACATTTTTAAGTCTGATTGTTACTGTTGGGTCAACCTGTAGGGATTTTTAAAGAACTGGTTTCTTCCATCTTGTTAGTGGTTCTGTTGTTACTCCTTTCCAAATACAAGATCTACAGTTTTTGTAGATGGATGGATGATTTGATAATGCCAAGGATTTCTGTTGCTCTGTATTATATGCTGGAAGTCTTATATTACTGTGAAGGGGAGGAGGAGGAGGAGGGAGGCCATTTGCACCATTTGTACTTAGGTGACATGAGAATTGCAAGACAGTTAACAGAAAGAGGTTTTAAGATGTAGTGATAGTTCTGTTTACATGTCAACCGTTGACTCAAAAAATAATGAAACAGTTCATGGTTGCCACAGACAAAGGATAGTTGGGAACTGGGGTGACTGCTTATGAGTTTTGGTTTTTCATTTGGCTGGATGAAAATTTGTAAAACTAGTGAATGTGTTTGTTGCAGCAACAGTACTGGGAATATACTTGGTGCTACTGAATTGTACGCTTTGGTTACTGTAGTAGAATTTTATGTCTTTCTATGTAATGTATATTTTACCATAGTGAAAAAAAATGCAAATGATGAACCTGTGTCTGGGCAGAGCCCTGTGCTTGGGGCTACAGAGAATGGAGCCGGGAGTGTAGCATGGGGCTGGCTGTCTTAGTGGATGGTGGATGGCTGGCTTGGGATATGAAATAAAAAGAACAATTGCGTAGTAGGGTTGTTTAAACTTTTACCACACACCACCCCCTTTTACCCAAGAAGAGTGTAGGCAACCCAGGCATATAGGTGGATAAATGGGTATACTAGCCAAACATGTATTGATAATAAATCATAAAGAAATTTAGTTTAAAATGCCTTTTAAAAAAAGTTATATGGTCCAATTTGGGCTATAGCCCACAGTTTTTGGAGCTAGACAACAAGGCAGAATGAAGTGTGTCACGGAGAAGGTGAGGACAGGAGACTGGGGTGCACAGGACAGCGTCTCTTCTTCTGGGGCGCCTCAGTGCCCCAGATGCCACACATCAGACTCACTCGGTCCTACCTCTGACTCCTCCGTGAACAGGGCTCAGTTTGTGAACCGGTTGTTGGCAGTTGGGAGCTTCTGTCAGTAAATCAGCAATAACCTTTTCTAGACCTGTCCCGGAGCATTGATTGAAAGCCACTGATAGAGTAAATTCTTTAAAATAACTCGTCTGCCCTAAGCACTGTCAGGAGTGATCCAGGGCAGATACTCTTCTCCCCTGATCAATGTCAGGTGTGGCCCAAACACAAAAGACAAAACCCACAACAACAACAACAACGACAAAAATGACTCTTCTAGGCAGGCAGATAGCTCAAAGTACTGGAATACATGCTTGACATGTGGGAACCCGGGATTCTATTCCCATCCCTGCATGGTTGGACTCCCAAATACTAACAAAATAACCTCTAACACTGTCTAGTATGGCCCTTTGCGTTTCCCCCATGAAGTAAAAATACCTGTTGATGGAGGAAGCATTGATATCACTGGTGAGGTCGGATCCTGAGCGAGTAGAGAACCCACGAAGAATGTCAAGTAGAGCACCAGTAAGATGCCTCCACAAGCTGCTTCAGGGGAATAGCTCCTCTCTTGGGTGGAAAAGGGATATTTAAATTGGGGAAAGTAGGGTGAGAACTCTGTCAGCCAATCAGGTAGGGTGTGAGAGATTAGAACAGAGTGAGTGCTTCTGTACAGGGTGTGTGCTTAATGTGTATAGCTTCAGGCAGGGACTTAGGAATCATATTTTTTGAAAAATAACTTTAAGGATTTCCACATACAGCCAGATATGAGAACCACAGGTTTAAACAGCAGTTGGGTATTAGTAGGTAAATTCGAGCAGAGGGAAATCTAAAAGCAAATGTCCAATTTAAGACAATCCAAGCTTCTTTTTGTCTAAGTTGATGGTATGATGCAGGAGTTGTGGGAAGCCAGACCAAACAACTGTCCCGCAACCCCAGGGCACAGCTTTAATGTCTCAGTAGGAATCTGCAGTGAATTTTGTCAGTAATGAGGACTTGGAGGATTTGATGGGACAGGAGGGATGGCCTTAGGTAGTATTTGTGTTTTAGGTAGGTGAATCCAGCAGCATTTTGAGATAAAAAGTCCCTGCTTTGGGGGTCTCTGGAGAGTGAACCAGCTGGGATATATTCTAATGGTCCAAATAAAGGCTCCCAGGTTAGGAACTGCTGACTTCTAGAGCCCTCAGATGCTTGGAGGAAGGTCTGCAAAGAAATTATCTTTACCATAACTCAGATGTTATTTTCTTTCTCCACTGGATTTTCTATTTTAGTTCTTACACACACACACACACACACACACACACACACGAGCTTTTACTAATTGTGCTAAAGCAGTGCTGGGAAAACATTCTGTGCCGTAGCGCAATGCAAGGCTTGGACACCAGCTCTAGCTGTTGTGTTTTTCACCTTCACACACCTGC
Source organism: Cryptotis parvus (assembly GCA_021461705.1). Taxonomy (NCBI): domain Eukaryota; kingdom Metazoa; phylum Chordata; class Mammalia; order Eulipotyphla; family Soricidae; genus Cryptotis; species Cryptotis parvus. Next base: position 93,609 of record JAJIBD010029061.1, read on the forward strand.
AGGAAAAGTATCACCTTCTCTCAAGAATATCCTTGAGGAAGCTATAAAAATTTAACTTCTTGGGTTTAGATCTTTTTAATATTCTGCGTAACAACACAGGAAGCATTACAGAAGTGCTTCTGTTGCATACTAAAGAACATTGGTTGTCTTGAGCAAAAAGCATTTCCACAAATGTTTAAGTTGCAAGCTGAACTAGCTGCTTTTTTTTTAACTTATATTTTTATGTGGAAGACGAATGGACAAATGATGGGTGTGACAAGGAATATCTGACAGACATTTTCTTGGAAACGTACAAGGGAAGGCTGTCACTTCAAGGCATTTGGTAGCATTTATTGTCGGTGATCAAATGTGTGCTTTAAAGCAACAGTGAGGGTTTTGAAAAATCTCTATCAACCACTGTGAATTGAGTAATGGACCTCTACTTTGAAAAGTTTTTCTGCTGATTTTTTGCGATAGGTTGATATTATGTAATGAAATTCATCAGCATTTGGAAGATCTGACTGAGCAACTATTTTCCAGTATGCGTTTTGGGGAATCACTGTGCCACATGGGCTTGGCCGTGCTCTTTTGTGTCCTTGTTCAGAGAGCGCAGTGAGATGAGCTAAGTATTCATTATTTGGCTTCTTACCTAGGCTCGGTTAGACAAAAAGCCAAAAACCACAGCTGTTTTGAGCCTGATAGATTTACTAAGCCAGTGGTACCTTTCTTGAACCAAGTCAGTCAAATGAGGGTGCTGTTCAGGAGGGAATAAAGGAAACTGATGTTTTGTTTTTGACTGGGCCCTGATAGAATTTTCTGCATATTTGATAAAGTCTTTTGAAAAGAAGCTAATTAAAGTTTGTGTGCTTGGGGAAGTCTTTTATTGAGGAGTATAGAGAGAAATAAATTTTCAATTTTTTCTTTTCTCCTTTTCTTACCTTAATAATTATAATTTTCTTCCTTCCTCCTTTTTCATCTTTTAGGTAGGTAAAATTAACCCATCTGATTGCTGATCTCCTAGCTAGCTGTCTTCCACTCCTAGCCCAGCTCTAAGTTGACCATTTCCCACTTCCTCTCCAGTCAGCTCACTGGACATTGACCCTCCAGCTCTCAAATACTGGGAAGCATCCACAAATGCAGTGAAACATCCAAAGATAATTTTATTGCAACTTAACAGAGAAACAGTGCTCCATATACGAATGCACACCAATCACTCACAAATATATATCATCTGTTCTATAACCAATACACGTCCAAACTTTCTGAAAACACGAGAACCTTCCTTTTCTGCTCAGACAGAATATCCCTAAAAATCAATACATTCCTATTGTAATTTAATAGTTTCTTACCTAGAGAGAGTAGATAGCCCACAAATTTCTATCATGAAAGCTAGTTGCATTTATGGGAGAGGCAGATTGCTTGACTTTGTATAGCATTTACTTCAAAAGAACAATCGGTGCATTTAAAAAAATTATTATACCACTATGAGATATACACTTATAAAAGTGTTCATAATTGGTTCTCAGTCATACAGTGTTCCAGCACCCTTCCCTCTACCAGTGCCCCATTCCCACCACCAATGTCCCCACATTCCCTCCCACCCACCCTCAGCCTGCCTCTATAGTAGGCACCTTTCATTTTCCTCTCTCCCTCTCTTTGTCTCTATCTCTGACTCTGTATCTCTCTCTGTCTTCTTTTACACATTGTGAAGAACAGTCGTGCATTTTATATTTTAAGCTTACCATGTTTTTTTTTTCTTCTTTTTGGGGTCATCTGGTGGTACAGAGGTGTTACTGGAGGAAAGGAGCATGAGCAGCAAAAGTTCTTTCATCTTTGCTTGTAGAGAGTGGGAAGGGGGAGTCCCTTTGTTGTTAATGCACAAGATTTTGTGTTTGTTTTGTTTTGGGGGACACACTCAGCAGTGCTCAGGGCTTACTACTGCCTCTTTCCTCAGGGAATTACTCCTGGTGAGCTTGGGGGAAGATACGGTGTGCAGGGAATTAAACCTGGGTTGACCACGTGCAAAGCAAATGCCAGACCCACTGTACTGTTCCAGCCCCAATGCCCAAGATTTAACTTGGGTAAGTGAGTACTCAGGGCACTGAAGCTGGCCTATTTTCTGTAATGGGGAAAACCCTGGACTCCAGGATGCCACCTCAGGACCAGGAGCTCATTTGCTTTTTCTAAGGACAATTGTCTCATAATTGAGAAATAACCCTTTTCTTGGATCAGTCTTGTGCCATGAATTTAGCACTGGAATACATTTTTCTTTCATTTTTCCTCCTCCCCTAATAAATAATAGTGAGCCACAGACTGGAATTGATTGGTCCTTTTATATCCCTGTTCCTAGTAGGACTTGGATATAAGGAATCTGTTTTTTTTTGTTGAAAATTAAAATTCCTTACATACTGTAGGATTAAATACTTAAAAAGGATTACAACATCCCTTTTTCATAATTTCTTTAGCAATCGTTGGGCTTCTACTGGCATTAAAATGCAATAATGTGGATATTTTGACATTTGTCTGTGATAAATAAAAGGATGTAATTAAAGGTCATATCCTGAAATATTTAGTTTATTTATTTATTTTATCTGTGGAAATTTACTGTATTTGGCCAAGGTTCTTTCTATGATCTGGGTTTTAAATACCCTTTTAATGATGTAAGCTCCACTGGGGTCTACAATTGAGGGAGTACAAATAAATGTATCATCAGGAAAGTGATCTAATATTATTCTCAATAACCCCATAATAAATAGCATAATTTGTGTCATGAAATATTACACCTCATTTATTTTATTGATTGAGGTACTGTAATTCACATTATTGTTATTGATAGTTTTTCATGTACAGAATTCCAACACCATATCCATCGCCAGTGTATCCATGTCCTTCCCTAAAGATTTCTAATGCCACTCCCTTTGAATGTCCCCAACCCCAAAACTCAGTTTTGTGGATCAGTTCTCTCACACACTTTTTTTTTTTAATTAATGGAAGTAGAAATTCAGTTCAAAGGGAAATTGAGAGCTGGATAGTTGGTACAAAGGTGCTTACTTGCAGGCCACCATCCCCAGTTCAGTCATCAGCACAGCATTGTTCTTGGAGCCTGGAGTAGCCCCCAGCTCCACTGCGTGTGACCCATACCCCTTCCTGCAAAAGGCAAAAAACAAAGCAAAGGCAAATGAACTTACTTTTGACTTATACTATCAGGCTTAAGGCATAGCAAGCTTCTAATGGGGTATCTGTTTAGTACAGTTGCTTTTACAGTTTCCTGGAAAGATATGTATCACTCTAGTGTTGTGTATGACACCTAGCAAGATTATGAATTTAGAATTCGTGATAAATTTAGAATTTGGCTTAGCATCCTTTTTTCAGCAAGTAGCATCATTTCACAAGCTCTTAAAAATTCAGTGTAGCTTACAGTTCAATAATATCACCATATATTATAACATACACCCTCAAAAATATAATATCTTGCAAGAAGTTTATATTTGGAACCTCTCTCTTCTCTCTCTCTCTCTCTCTTTCTCTCTCTCTCTCTCTCTCTCTCTCTCTGGAAAAAGGAAAACTAAGAATAAGAAATTTCATGAACTTTATTGCCCTGTCCAAAGCTCTTCACATTCTCCAGTAGTCACTCTCATTATACCTGTAAGCTGGATAATAGATAATTCCTCTTTTATGTGCATTTCCGTTCCTCTCAGATTCAAGATACATTCCCCACACTGACATGTAAAGCCCTTTGCTGCATGACTTTAAAAGAGTCTCACTGCCATGCCTACTGCAAAACAGAAATTGCTAAACTGGACAACTGACTGCTTTTGTGTGTCCTCTCTGCTACCTGGAGACATTGACTCTCTGAGACCACTCTCTCACCCTCATTTTTCAGAATTCAACCCATGATCTTGGAAAGAGCGCCTTCTGAGAAATTACCTGATTCTTTTTTTTAAAGTATTTTATTATACCTCTGTGAGATATACAATTACAAAGATATATAATTAAAAAGTTCATATTTGGGTTTTGGTCATACAGTGTTCCAGCACCCGTCACTCCACCAGTGCCCATCTCCCACCACCAACGTCCCCGGTTCCCTCCCCTCCCCCAGCCCTCCTCCATGGCAGGTTCTTTATTTCTTTCCCTCTCTCTCTCTCTTTCTCTTTTCCTTCCCTTCCAGACTATGGATTACAGAACATACATTAAAGGGTTGTGATGTGTATCTTTTTGCCTGTATTTAATGCTCAGTTCTAGGTTGGTATTAGTACCCTCGACAATTGTTAGCACACTGTTCCACCTTTCTGTCTTACCTAGCCTCTGACTCCCACACGTTTGTGATAATTTCCACCTTTGACAAGACCTCCTGATACGAGGTCATGTTTCACTTGACCTTGGATATTGGTATCATAATATATTTATGTCATGAAAATAAATGCAGTCATTCTGTACCTGTCTCTCTCCTTCTGGCTAATTTCACTCAACATAATCTTCTCCATGTCCATGCATTTATAGGCAAATTTTATAACTTTGTTTTTCCTAACAGCTGCATAGTATTCCATTGTGTAGATGTATCAAAGTTTCTTTATCCAGTCATCGATTCTAGAGCACTCTGGTTGTTTCCAGATTCTGGCTATTGTGAAGAATGTTGCTATGAACATAAAAGTAGGGATGATGTTTCCACTGCATATTTTTGGCTTCCCAGAGTATATTCCTAGGAGTGGTATGGCTGGGTCGAATGGGAGTTGAATTTCTAGTCTTTGGAGGAATGTCCATATTGTTTTCCAGAAAGGCTGTACCAGCTGGCATTCCTACCAACAATGGATGAGAGTGTTCCCTTTTCCCCACATCCATACCACCACTTGTTGTTCTTGATCTTTTGAATATGTACAAGTCTCTGTGGTGTAAAATGATATCTCATTGTTGTTTTGATTTGCATCTCTCTGATGATTAGTGATGATGAGCATTTTTTCATATATTTTTTGGCCATTCGAATTTCTTCCTTGCTGAAGTTTCTGTTCATTTCTTCTCCCCATTTTTTGATGGGGTTGTTTGTTTTCTTCTTGTAAAGTTCTACCAGTTTCTGATATATCCTGGATATTAACCCCTTATCAGATGGGTATTGGGTAAATATTCTTTCCAATTTTGTGGACTGCCTTTGTATCTTAGTCATTGTTTCTTTTGAGGTGCAGAAGCTTTTTAGTTTCATGCAGTCCCATGTGTTTATCTTTTCTTCTAGTTGCTTTGTTAGTGATGTTTCACCTTTGAAGATGCCTTTAGCTTCAATGTCGTGGAGGGTTTTTCCTATATTTTCTTCAATGTACTTTATGGATTCAAGTCTGATATTGAGATCTTTAATCCATTTTGATCTGATTTTTGTGCATGGTGTTAGACACAGGTCCAAATTCATTTTTTTTTACATGTCGCTGCCCAGTTTTCCCAACATCATTTGTTGAAGAGGCTTTCCTTACTCCATTTTGGACTCTTTGAACCTTTATCAAAGTTTAAATGATCATGAGTTTGAGATTGGGTGTCAGGATACTCAATTCTATTCCATGGGTCCACAGGTCTGTTTTTATTCCAATACCATGCTGTTTTAATTACTACTGCCTTGTAGTACAGTTTGAAGTTAGGAAAGGTGATGCCTCCCATCTTTTCCCGAGGATTGCTTTAGCTATCCTTGGGGTTTATTGTTCCATACAAATTTCAGGAGTGTTCGGTCAATTTCTTTTGAAGAATGTCATGGATATCCTTATAGGGTCTGCATTGAATCTGTACAGAGATCTAGGGAGTATTACCATTTTGACAATGTTGATTCTCCCCATCCATGAACAGGGAATATGCTTCCATTTCCTTGTGTCCTCTTTTATCTCTTGGGGGAGTGTATTGTAGTTTTCTTTGTACAGTTCCTTTACACAATTGGTTAAGTTGATTCTGAGGTATTTGATTTTCTGTGGCACAATTGTGAATGGAATCGCTTCCTTCATATCCCTTTATTCTCTTTTGTTATTTGTGTATAGGAAAGCCACTGACTTTTGGGTTTTGATTTTGTATCCTGCTACTCTACCATTTGTGTCTATTGTTTCTAGGAGTTTTTGGTAGAGTGTAGGGTTCTCTAGGTATAATATCATGTCATGAGCGGCTGGCCACAAGGAGAGCAAGTAGCAGCTGTGCCCCATGTCTGAGAGTCTGGTTCAGCATACCTGGGCCGGATTGAAAAAAAAAAAAAAACTGCAGGGTGGGTGGCAATGATCCAGGCTGTGGTAGTCTGGTCTGCTGGGTGGAGTTTTGACGAGAGGGAAGTTCGGATGTGGAAATGGGCCCCCCATGGAGTAGGGGGTCATCTGGCTTGTTGTGAGGCTCTGCTGGGGTGGCAGGCCAGGGCTAGAGCCCGCCATGCCTCCCGGGCGCCTCATGAGTGGCTGGGCACATGAAGAGCAAGTAGCAGTTCTGCCCCATGTCTGAGAATCTCACATGGTTTTTATTTTTTTTCTTATTGATATGCTGTATTATGTTGATTGACTTGCCAATGTCAAACCATCCTTGCACTCCGGGATGAATCGGTACTTGGTCATGATGTATAATCTTCTTGATGAGTCTTTGGATTCTGTTTGCTAGTATTTTGTTGAAGATTTTAGCATCTGTGTTCATCAGGGATATTGGTCTGTAGTTTTCTTTCTTTGTGTTGTCTCTCCCTGCTTTGGGTATCAGGGTGATATGTGCCTTATAGAAGCTGTTTGGGAGTGTTTCTGTTTCTTCTATTTCTTGGAAGAGCTTGAAAAGGACTGGCAGTAGGTTCTCCTTAAAGGTTTGGTAGAGTTCACTAGTGAATCTGTCTGGACCTGGGCTTTTGTGTTTGGGCAGACTTTTAATTACTGTTTCAATTTCCTTGATGGTGATAGGCTTACCCAGGTATTGCAGGTCTTCTTGTTTCAGCCGTGGAGGTTATAGGACTTCAGGAATTGATCCATTTCTTCTAGATTCCTGTGTTTCACGGCATACAGGCTCTGAAAGTAATCTCTGATGGTCTTTTGGGAAATCACCTGATTCTTTCCATTCATTCAAACACTGTTCTCCATTGGTATGTCATTGCTTCCCTTACAGAGTAGCTTTGTCACTTCAGGTAGGGCTGCACTAACAAAATACCACAAACTGTGTGACTTACACTATAGAAACTACTTGAAGCCCCCAGTCAAGGTGATGGGGAGTTCGATTTCTCCTGAGGTCTCTAGTTCATCTGCAGTTACTCTTTGTTTTCTCATGTGGTATTTTCTCTGTCCTTGTGCTTCTTCTTAGGGTATTAGTCAGATTATCTTAGGCCCTGCTCATGTGACATGATGTAACCCACTGGATTGCCTCTTTGGAGACCCAGTCTCAAATAGAGGTACTGGGGTTAAGGACTTCAGCATATGGATTTTGGGACACAATTCAGCTTGAAACTGAAAGGACCGTCTTTAGGACTGAGAATGTGGCTCAATGGCAGAGCACATGCTGTGTTGGTCTAACGCCCATGCCTGATTCTGTCCCCAGCACCCAATACAAAATGGTGACTCTCTACATTACATGTGCCCTCTTTCATTTCCCTAGTTCTGATGTGAAGGTAGGGTCATTTGAAAATAGACTTACTGTGTCCTAGTATAATACATCATATACAATAGATCTTAAGTAGTAATTTAAATATATTTAAAAGAATTTGGAGGAGCTACATCTGATGATACTCAGGGTTTACTCCTGGTTCTGTGCTCGTAGATCATTCTTCGTAGGCTTTGGGGCGGGACCATGTGGGGTGTCAGGATCAAACCTGGGTTTGCTGAATGCAAGGGAAGGTAGGTCTCTACTTTATGTGCTATCTCTCTGACCTCTAAATTAAAGAATATAGTGTACCTATTAGATTCTCATTTTAATTTTATTTTTGCCAGATTAGCTTAGGGCCTGCTTGTATGACCTTAGCAGTTCTCAGGGCTTATTACTCAGCAGTTCTCAGGGCTTACTACAGATTCTCTGCTCAATTATCACTTCTAGTGGGACCCAGGGGACCATATGCAATGTTGGAATAAACTGGGGTTAACTGCATATGAGGCAAGTGCCTAACCCTCTGACTATCTCTCCAGCACTGCTACTAGATTATTAAGATGATGATTTAGAGTGAAAATATGATACTTAAAATTTCTTTTATGGATTTAGCAAAATATTACCAATTACCAAATATTACTGAATATTAAAAAATACCATTATTTTTTGTTTATATGTGAGCAGTGCTTTATTGTTTTTTTGGTACCCGGTTGAACCACACCTAATAGTGCTTGGGACTACTTCTAGTTCTGTGCTCAGATATTACTTCAAGATTGTGTTCAGGGACCTTGAGGTGTTAGGGATTTAAACCAGGGAACCCACATGCAAAGCATGCAATCAGCCTTTTGAATGATCTCTCTGTGCTACTCATTGTTCCTTTCTGTATACAGTCTTTCATTCTTAAAATGTCAACATGAAAAAACAACAGTCCAGACAGAACTTAATGCTTTCATGTTCTATATCCTCACACAAATTTCTACTGCCATTGACAGGTATTTTTTTATATTCTCTCCATTAAATTGGAAAATGGTAAATAATCCTTGTGTCTAGTAGGTCTATTTATTCAGCTCTCTGAGGGTTTGACATCAAAGGCCTTATCGGAAGTCATACTACTGAGAAATAGCTATTTTTGAAGTTACCTGAAATTCTTATTGGCATTCCCAATTTGAAAACTTTCGAGGTTCAATGCATTTCTACCATCTTCTAATGTGTAGATTTCTGGGTCCTCTGACCAAGTATGTGCCTAAATGTTGTCTTATATTTTTGCTTTGAGAATAGCTGTTATCAGCAGTTTGGAATGTCAGTCTTTGGAAGCTGATTAGAAGGTACCATCAGGGGCTGGAGCGATAGCACAGTGGGTAGGGCGTTTTCCTTGCATGTGGCCAACTTGGGTTCAATCTGTAGCATCCCATATGGTCTCTGAGCACTGCAAGGAGTAATTCCTGAGCATTGCCTAGTGCGACCCTAAAAGAAATAAAATGACACCATCAACCTTTGTTAAAGATTTTTTTTTATCAGAAGTATGCCTGAGAGGAAAAAGACATTTAATGTGTATAAGGACCGTAATCCATTCACATTTCTAAATACCTCATTTTACTATATTATATTGCCACTTATCCTGAACTGGAGTGTTATGGAATGCTGTGTTCTGTTTTCATGCTAGTAGATGAAAAAAAGTGACTCAGTTCATTCAGAAGAGAGTAATGAAACAACACAGACTGGGTATCTTCTACCCACATTGCCTAGCATGTGGTTGACCTGGGTTTGATCCCTGGCATCCCATTATAGTCCCTAAACATTGCTGGGTGTTCACAAAAAAAATGCAAAACAGGAAGAAAAAAAAGACACCGAGGAATATATTATTCATTATTCTGGCATGTAAGAAATCCAAGATTCAGGTGCTGGGCAGCTAAATATCTGGTGAGAACCTCCTTTCTGGTTCATAAATAGCTTTTTGCTGTTTCCTCTTATTCTCAAAGGTGCATGTTCAGGTTTCTTTGAGATACTTGCATTCGTCTTCTAGAAAACTTCTTTTGTGACCTAGTCACCTGTTATTACCATCACCTTGAAAGTTAGGATTTAGTATGGGAATCTTAGGGATGCAAACATGTATAAAATACAAATTGGCCACGGAAGTTTCTCTGGAATTCCATACCCATAGCATGCTTGTTACTTCACTAGCACTGTTAGGTGTCTAAGAAGATTGTTTTAAAATTTGGTGACTTTATACCAGTGCCTCATGGAAGCTTAGACTCAAATTTGAAGCTTTATCGTGGATATTCAAGTTAACTTACATAGTGCTTGCATTTGATTTGCTCTCATGATGATCACTTGTATCACTTTTCTTCCCGTTGTTCATAGATTTGCTTGAGTGGACACCAGTAACATCTCCATATGTCCTATCGCGCACTGGTGTATCCCAAGGGCATCTGCTCGCTCCAGGAACACGAAGAGCCTCAAATTCCTTCAGGTCATGGGAATGAGGTCTATAATTATTACTGGTTTTTGGCATATCAAATACGACCAGGTAGCTTGCCAGGCTTTGCCATGCCGGTGGGATACTCTTTAAGTAGCCTCTCATCTCATGCATTTATTGATGAATTGAATGGCTGCAAAGTGGCACCACAAGACGGGGAAGTTGAGTGGAACTCTGTTGCGCTGTGAAGTCCTGATGTTGAAAATGGCAGCCCTCATGGTGTGGGGGTTCCTCTGGCTTCTTGCAAGGCTCTGCTGGGATGGTATGCCAGGGCTAGAATCTGCCTTCCTTCCTGGGCGCCTCATGATCAGCTGGGCACAGGGGGAGCGGGTAGCAGCTCTGCCCCGAGTATCCGAAGTCTCTGGATCAGGCATACCTGGGCTTGAAACAGACTGCTGTAGGGTGGGACTCTGATGAGCAGGGGCTTGGTGGTGTGCGCCTGTAGTCCCAGCTACCGGGAGGCTGAGACCTGAGGATCGCTTGAGTCCAGGATCTGGGCTGTAGTGTGCTTTGCCGATTGGGTGCCCACATTAGGTTCGGCATCAATATGGTGACCCTCCAGGAGCGGAGGACCACCAGGTTGTCTAAGGAGGGGTAAACTGGCCCACGTTGGAAACGAAGCAAGTCTCATGATGATATAAAAATATTTTACAAAATAAAAAGACATACTCTTAAGATACAGTAAAAATTGTGCAACGTGGTTTTGTGGGTACATTATCTTTCTTTTCCTCTGATATATACAGTTTTTGGGGTGTTGTCCTCCCCAGCTGTGCTTGGGGTTAGGGGGCCTCTTCTGCTCATATTGTGCTGGGCTGAGTGACCTCTGGCTCAGTAGTTGGACCAGGAGAAGCAGTGCTGCTCAGGTCCACCATGCTGGGAGCCATCAAGGTCATACTGTAGCATGTGTGGGCTTGGGGAGGGTCATGTTAAACATATGTGCCAGCCCTTTGAGTGATTTCCTAGTCCCTGAAAAATGATTTTTAAAATGGTGTTACTTGTTTAATAATAGTTTTGGTTTTTTTGTTGATTTTAAAATTTATTTTCCTAAATTTATTCTGTGTCCTCTTTAGTTATTTTCCATACGTTATTTAGGGAAAGGTTAAAAATTAAAGGTGACAAGTTATTGGAAATAATAGGATTCCGTCATCCATGAATGAACCTAAACACATTCCAGGTGACCTTCCGAAGTGGCAGGAAGCAGGAGTTTTTTTCCTTAAATACAAGTTTAGAACAATGCCCTCAATATGGTCTCTGACATATTTCTAATAATGGACAGATTTTTTTTTTAATGAGCCCAACAGTATATTAAGCTAATAGTCTCTCAGGGATAATCCAAAATGATGCTTTAATCCCTTTGCTGAGTCATAATAGTTATTCTTCAACCTACCAACCCCAGCTGTTACTGATCTCAACCTTGTTTAATTACCTTGACTGCTTATTATTGACATCACATCATTTAACATAGTAATTGTGTATGACCTCATTTTCCTCAATCTATTTTTCATCAGTTCTCCCAACCAAAGTATAAGTATTCTGAAGTTCTTGTCTTATGCTTTCTGTATTCTTTCCATACTCCATAGCACAAATGTAAAGGCAGACGGCCAACAAAGGTAATCTTTTCTCCTTGTATGCCCTAAATTGAATGATCCAGTATGAGCGTGTGGGATAGTGGTGAAGTACAGGTTCTGCTACCTATCAGCTGTCTGAATTTGGTGGCAGGAAAGGTTAATTTCAAATTTTGGTACTTCCCTTGCAATCAGAGAGCCAAGTTCCGCAAACCATGGACTGCAATTATGCAAAGGCGCTGTAAAGACTCTGAGTTGGGAGTCGTTTTTTCTCCCTCCTCCCTCTTCAAGGGCCCTCTTCTAATGATTAGTTTGCTAATGGAGGGAGCAAGGCTGGTTAATGAGGCATTCTATTTCAGTGGTGTACTTAAAAGTAATTCAGTAATAATTGCTACATGTTATGATTCATATTCCAGAACATACAGTAGCAATAACACATCTGTTGTGAAAGTACCATTATAAGATTGAGAGAGCATTAACCTACCTAACCCCTGTTCTCTAATGACTGTGATTCCAGGAGGGAAAAAAAAAGAAATCAGACCTAATTTTCTCTACAGTCTGCCTCACAAATATTGGCTTCCAGGAGAAGAAAGTTCAGAATGGCTGTGGAAGTTTGGGTTTATTCTTCTTTTGAGGAGAAATCTCTGGTTCATTAGAACATCCCTGAGAAATTGGGTCTGTATTATCCTGAAGGGATAGGCAGGACCAATGGGACCCCACATCCCAGAGAAGGGGAAAATATTGTTCAGGGGAAACTCAAAAGTTCATCTCTAGTGTTTGGATCCTGTTTGGTGGTTCTCCGACCTTACTTCTGGCTCTGTACTCTTTGTACTCACTCCCAGCGGTGCTCAGAAAAGGTAAAGGCTTAAGACATACATGCTACCCCTGAACTGTATCACTGACCCCATAAGTTTATCATTTTAAGTCCTAGATGGTTATCTTTCTCCAGTCTACTATGCCCTAGGAGTGAACATTTATTTCTAAAGTCATGAGTAAATAGAATTCATCATCCAGCTAGTACTGGGATTAAAGTGGTTGTTTTACTTGGGGCTTTTGTTACTGGTGTTTAGATGCTGGGGTTAGGGCAAGAAAATGAGGGAAGAGAGCCTCTGATGTTCTGGGTGTAGGATTCTCAAGTTTCCCATATGTATTTAAGTATTTCTGCCCCTGTGTTTTTTAGATGAAGCTGTCTTATATAGTAAATCAATTTTGTCAGTACTTTAGTCAATGATTTTTTTTGTTGTGATTGGAAAATTGGATTATGTCATAAATTGACACTATGAAGATTTAGACATCACTTCTATCAGTAAGAAAATTCAACAAAAAATTAGATTTTGCTCAGGGATATGTCTCAGAGTTAAAGGCATGCATTTAATACTTGTGATCTGAGTTTAATCTCTGGTACCACAAAACTTTTATCACCCCTCTTTTAGTAATCATAATAAATTTTATTAGTACAGGGTATAATTCTATTTTGTTTAGCAAGACTTTGGCATATTCACATTTAAAAATGATAATGTCACTGGTACCGGCAGAGCCTGACAAGCTACCCGTGTCGCATTTGATATGCCAAATGCCAGTAACAATTATAGACCCCATCCCATGACCTGATGGAATGGTTTGAGGCTCTTTATCTTCCTGGAGCAAGCTGATGCCCTTGGGATATCTCGCATGTGACAGGGCGTATTGAGATGTTACTGGTGCCCGCTTGAGCAAATCGATGATCTACGGGAAGACAGTGATACAGTGATACAGAATAATCAGAATTCTCAAACGAATATATTGTGCAAATCTTAATTGTCAAAACATAAACTGTTTAGAATGCTCAGGGATGGAGAGACACTGGTTTAGGGACTTTTCTTACATGTGGGTGACGCTTAGTTCAATCTGTGGAACCATGTATGGTTCCTCCAAGCACTGTCAGAGTGATCACTGAGTATCAGTAGTTAACCTACAGCTTAGCAAGATCTGCCCATATGAAAATGTTTCACAGTGCTTAGATTAAGCACTTTTCTAAGTGTTTGACAATGTATATTAATTCTGTGATTTCTCAGGATAATAAGATAGGTGCTCTCAAGGTCTCACAACTGGAAAATGACCAGGCTGTGAATTGAACATTGGCAGTTTTTGTGGAGTCTTTTCTCTTAGTCACTCTGCTGTTGTTCCTCCCCCCTCAGCCCCCCCGCCCCAAGTTCCAGTATTTCTAGCCCTTTGTGTCTTACCTGAATACTCATTTGGTTTCTCAGTCATAATCTCACTGATACTAAATTAACTGAAATCTGCTATTAACTACATGTGATAGTGGAAAATATTTCCGGTTCACAAAAACCTTAGCTTGGCGGTGGGAAATTAATGCATAAATAGCCACAGAATGAGGGAATTCAGGGAAGAGGTTGTGAGGAGGAAGAGATCCATTGGAGAGAGAGGCACTTTTGTAACTCTGGAAAAGCCCCAAAGCATCAGCAATGATGGGAAAACCAAAGAATCAGGAATGGACCAAAAATGAACTTAATAAAAATTGTTCAATGCGATGTAAAATGTAAAAAGTTCAGGAAAGAACTGCAGAACTATTTGAAGGCAAAAGGAAAAAACCTGACAGTGTGGGAAAGACAAAAACAAAAATCCAACTATAATTATATCTGAAAAATGAGGCACTGGAATGAAAATATACCAAAAGAGAGGCTTGCTGTGGCATTTTGGTGTGTGAAAAAATTACACACACACACACACACACACACACACAAAGCTCAAAAATAAAGATCAAATTCAATGAAGAGAATTGCTTTAGGAAGTTGGTACTGGGTCGGGACTTTGCCAGGGCTGATTGGTGGCCTTTTTGTAATAAGCTAGGTTATTGCTACTGTTTGTCTTTGGACATAGTCATATGTGATGCTAAGCAACCATGTGTGCAAGTTGAAACTCCATGTAACATTTATAAATGCTCTGGGGACTAGAGCAGAGGCATAGGCAGGGTCAGCATCATCTTGATTCAGAAGAAACTTTGAGAGATACATTATGAATGAATTTCTTCACTAGCCTGTAAAACATCTAGTAAATCACCAGAATCTTCCACTGAGCTAATGGAGAGGAATTTATTTTGAAGACTGCTTGCCTGTGATAAAAATGCTTGTTAATTCTGGATAGAGCACTCTTTTTGGTTTATTGTTGACCACAGTAATGTTCGTCTTTAAAGTGGTTGTAAAAGCGGAAATCATCTTACTCTACACCTCATACGCTCACCTGATTCTTTCATTTTACACACTGTTTCTTTCCTAGGGTCTTTACAATAGATGAAAAGTCCTTTGCTATTTTGTTTTGTTTTAGGTCTATTTCTGCCTATGTTTAGGGAATACTCCTGGTTCTGCATTCTGTGATCACTCCTGACTGGACTGGGGATGACGGGCAGGGGATTGGACCCAGGTTTTTGATGGGCAAGGCAAGCATCCTACCCTTTGTCTTATCTTGCCAGATTTTTTTTCTTTTGCTTTTTTGGGTCCACCCAGCGTTGCTCAGGGGTAAGTCCTGGCTCTGCACTCAGGAACTACTCCTGGCGATTCTTGGGGACCATATGGGATCCCAGGGATCAAACCCAGGTCAGCTACGTGCAAGGCAAATGCCCTACCCGCTGGACTATTGCTCTGGCCCAGTCTTGCCAGATTTCTAAAGGTTCTTTCATAGATACTTTCCATTGCTAGCTTTTACTATCTGGTTTGCAAGACTAGATTCAAAGCACAGAGTTTAGAATATCAGTAACTCATTTAGAATAATTAATTAATTTTTTTCCCAAACCCAGTGATGCTGCTTAGGATTATGGAGGTCTTGAGCTTCTGGGTATTAAACTTGGTCCCCTGAATGCAAAGCATATACTTCAGAAGTTCTTTTGAACCATCTCACTGGTCCTAGAGTATAAACCATTAAGGATAGAATTTACTTTGTTTTTAGTTAATTAATGGGGGTTTTGGGTCACACTTGGTAGTGCTTATGGGCTAATCCTAGCCTTTTTTTTTCTTTTTGTTTGTGGGTAACACCAGACTATGTTCAGGGCTTATTCCTGGGTCTTCGCTCAGAGATCATTTCTGGCCTGACTTGGGGGACCATATGTAGTGCCAAGGATTGAGTGAGGGTCTGCTGTGTGTAAGACATATGTCTTAACCCTTAAACTATCTTTCTGGCCCCCACTTTTAGCCATGTGCTCAGGAATTGCTCCCTCAGTGCTCAGCAGACCATGCAGTGCCAGGGGATCAGACGAGGGTCAGCCACATAGAAGACAAGTTAGGTGCTTTAACTCTCTTTACTGTCTTTGAAGCCCACGGGATTTATTTTATTTTTTTACAGGATTTATTTTTATTCTGTTCTTTACTTATTATGTTTTATTATTTATTCTATAAATATTTCTATTTTATCATTAATCATTTTACTTAGTGAGAGATTGGGGAAAGAAGAGAGATCAGAAAGAATAATTTCTGACTTCATCTTTGCTTGTGGTAAACCTTTGAATGTCTTATATTGGGCCGGGGAGATATGGTAGACATTGTGGTATGATTCTTGAGTTTACCACTCAGCATGGAGGAGAAAGATACTGAATACTAAGGTGTTTTGGTATATGTAATTCTGATGTCAAGTGAGAGTCTGTGGAAAGTTAACCCTATCTTTTTTCTTTCTTCATTTTTGGTGAATTTTTGTGTAAGTGGGGTCAACTTTACTGGTCTGAATTTTTATAATAGAGAAGCATTTTGTTCTGTAGACTTAGTGAGAAGAATGGATGTCTTCTCAGATTAAGGTGAAAACTTGTTACATGTATGCTAATGTAGTTCTTCTTTTTTTTATTTTTGTTTTTGGGCCCCACCCAGTAGAGCTGAAGGGTTACTCCTCACTCTGCACTCAGGAATTACTCCTGGTGGTACTTAAGGGAACAAACTGTGTGCTGGTGACCGAACCCAGGTTGGCTATGTGCCAGGCAAATACTATCATACGTGCTTGAGCCTAGCTCTTTTTTTTGCCTCTAGTATAGACTTTAACAGCTATTGTCTTGACTTTTAATAGCTGTTTTGTCTTCTTCCCAAAGGGAATAGATGGTCTGGTAGATTGTATTTTGAGAGAATGGAAGGCATACCCACTGGTGCTCAGGGAAATATCAGGTGGCAGGACCTGAACCTTTGAGTTTTGTATGTGAAGTGTGAGCATCAGCCCTGTGAGCCATTTCTAATCCCCAATAACTTATACTAACTCAACATCCAAACTATGGCTATTCCATGTAGAATCTTAGATGAATCAGAGATCTTAAAAAAGCAATCTCCCAAGTCACTTACCTTTGTGTAGAATTATGTGTTTTTATTCCTTTAGGATATATAACTTTAATAGTTTTCACAGTTACTAATACTAAATTATAACAGTATCAGAACATTATATGAGATGCTATAGTGGTTGGCATATGTAAGTGTGGAACAGAGCTCGTTTGCATTGCCAGAATTTATTTTTTGTTAAAATATTTCATGGAGTCTAAAAATAAAAATAAAGATTTTATTCTAAAACTATAATAACACAGAATTTAGAGGATAAAGTGCTTTTTGTGAGTTTTTGGTTTACAAATATTTATCAGTGTTTAAGTGGTGCTGTAAACCTATAAAAACAAAACCTGTTCATTATTTGTGCTGATTTTTTAATTTATTGTATTTTATCTATAGTTGTTAGTAGTACTATATTAATGGAATCAAATGCTGCAAATATATTTATAAATATGATGAGAGGCTATTTTCATCTTTTTGGTAAGTGCCTAAGATTAGACCCATTGTCTCATATATGCAAAGCCTGTGCTCCAACAATGAGTTATATCCATTTTATTTTTTATTGTGTCCATCTCCTTTGTATGTTTAATTGTGTCTATGCTTTATTTCTTACCCTTATATTATGGGTAAGTATTATCTTACCACATATTATGGGATTTCTTTATATAATAACTGGATAACATTGTTAGATCGTGACCTTCAAGAGAAGTACTGTTTCTTCATGAATTTGTTCAGTGTGTCTATGTTAATGAATGGCCATCATGTTCTGTGATAGTGATGAATAGCGTGGTCCTTCTCTGACCTCATGGAACTTACAGTGGACTGTGGAGGGTAGGGGTTGAATGAGGAAACAAGTAAGTCAAGAACATAATCATTGCGTTAAACACACAACAAACTATTTGTTCAGGTCGAAGTTGCCTGTTTAAAAGAGACATGTGTATTGAGAATTCTGCTGTGCCTAAGATGATCAGGATTGATGTCTGATGAAATGATTTCCTTGGATTGTTATTTCTTTATCTTTCTAGGATGAATATGAGATTGTAAATTTCAAGAATTTATTTGATTTCTACAGTTTATTTTTCTCTTTTTGAGGTGACACCTGGCAATGCCCAAGGGTTACTCCTAGCTCTGCGCTCACCAGTTACTGCTGGTAGTGCTCAGTGAGAACCATATGGGATGCGGAGATTGAACAGGGTTGGCCGCATGCAAAACAAATATGTTCTACTCGGTGTACTGGTGCTCCAACCTTGATTTCTGTACATTATTTAAGACACTCTGAGTCTTTTTTTTTTTGGTTAGTTCAACATTAGACACATGTTATTTTAGGTCTTATATTTATCCTGTCTCAAATTATATCCATTATATATAAAATTATTTGTAACTATCGAAAATTATGAATTATGAGATAAAATATAATTTTTTAGCAGTGAATAGTTTATCTTCAAAGAATTTGATCAGAAGAGTGTGGATTATATTTTTATTTTCGGTGCTTATGATTTTGCATTGGCTGTTAATCACATTTAAGGTATTTGTAACTATTGTATGGTTGTAGGGCAGAAGATCCATGACAGAGTCTGGCAAGCTATCCATGTGTATTCGATATGCCAAAACCAGTAACAATAATGGCCCCCATTCCCAATGAATGGAAACATTACTGGTACCCACTCAACCAAATCGATGAACAATGGGAAGACAAGTGATACAAGTGAGGGCAGAAGAGAAAGCAAACAATATTCAATAGATCATGATATTTATATGTAACATTAAAGTTCTCGTTATATAACAGGTTTTCAGTGCTGAAATCCACATACAACTCCTGACTCCCATTAAGAATTTCATCTTCTTGTGGACAAATCTCTTTCATGTCCAAACTCTGTTAGGGTTAGTGCTATCTTTGAAATGCCAAATGTAAGTTTGACATTTCACTTGTCATGCATTTCAGATAATGATGATAGTCACAAGTGAGCTACTTTTAGACTAAATGGGGCTTCTAAGTTTTAAATTCATAAGCCTGGGGCTGTTTAAAATTTCTGTCAATATATTCACTTGTGTGATGACTATAAATAGCAAAAATAGTGTAACTTACCATGTTTTTATAAAAATAATACTTAAACCTATGTTTAGTCTACAGAGACCCATAGAACAACCTGAATTCGTATTTCTTTATTTTCACACCTTCCCCAGAATCTGGAACCAGTAAATTTCCTAGTCAAGGAAGTTTAAGAATCCTGAGGTTGGTGGCTTGATGACTTTATACCCATATGCTTATGCTACTTCTTCTGATTGCTTTCTTGGGTTCTATTTGCTCCAACTTCTCCACTTGTTGTAAGACAGTTTTAACTGTCATAACTAGGTTTTGAGCTCCATTCCCATGCCCTACCATTGGTGCCTTCAATCCGACATACATTCTATTACACTGCATTGGGCTCTGCTTTCTGAATAGAGTTTCCCCAACTTTAAGGACTGCACTTCTGCCACCACCAGCCTCTATCACTCTTATACAGACTTTCAACTTCTCTATTGTGACAGCGGTTGACTTTCTGTTCCTGTGCTCCCGGATGTTATGACCTACGGTCCATAGCCAGAATGTCCTGTTGCCTGTCTCCTTGTCCTTCCTGGTTTTTTGTCTGGGACTTTTTGTTAATCATCTATGCCTTGGATCACTTTGTGCACAACTAGTGTGAAATCTTGACTCATTCTGGTTCCCCTTGTAGATCAACAGCATTGTTTTTGGCCATTTAGTGGACTTCAAAGGCATTTGAATTCTCTTAAATAAATATTTATTGACCACTACTTTTTGTATATGACTGTGCTTAGTGTTATGACATAAAGATGAGACCTGATCCTAACTTTTAGTGCCATATAATTGGTGGAGAGAAAAAAAATATTAGTACGAATACATTCAATAAGGGCCAATAGATTATACAAACCTGTAAACACATGTGCATGTATACCTGCACACAGTTTACATAACTGTACAACTTCCAAAGAGGTTAACACAGACCCAGCTTTTTACTTTAGTATTCACCAAAATTCTCAAAGCTTGCTCATTCAGTTTTATTAGGTGTATCTGGTGAAATGTTCATATCATTGTTTTTGATTTGCTTTTTGTCGGGAGGGGCACCCCAACAGTACTCAGTGATTCTGGGCCACTTTACCATGCTAGTCACATAGACCAGGTGATTTATTGCTAGGGCCTGAGAATGCACAGAACTTGTGCTCAGGGCCACCAGGGGGCATGGCAGTGCGGGAAAGGGGTGCTCCAGTACTGCAAGAACTTGGGACCCTGTGGGCCTGGGGTGCTTGAACCTAGTATGCCTGAACTATCTCCTTGTCCCCCTGCTTCCTAATTTATCTTCTCCCTCTCGTATCAATGAACTTCATGCTAATGTTTCAAACTAGCATGCCTGTTCTAGAAAGAACGAGTCATTTGTTAAAGTAGTACTCATGGCAACAGCTAGGAGAAAGGCGATGTCTGTGCGTGTGTGCTGAATCCTCTATTCATAAGATTCACAGAATCAAGTAATTTCAAGAAATTCATGGGTCTCTTAATCTATCTCTTGGGGTGTGACTCCATTTTGTGTTTTGCTTATCTTTTCTCTTTTGATTTTTTAACCTAATTTAACTAAATGTTAGTGGATTTGAATAATACTATATCTGACTCCCTTTCTTTTCCTCTTATGCCTCCTCTTTAATTTAACACTTGTCTTTATCCATTCCTTCATAGTTCAACTTTACCTCAATACAACTGTGTTATTTCCCTTTGATTTTTAATTTGTCTGCATTTTATGCAAAGTTCAGGAGTTTATATGCTGCTCTGTATACCACTGAGTCCCTGATAAGTGATAAATAAATTAGAATCTTTTCTTTGAAGTATGAAATTTCATGGTAAAGTTTCAAAGATCAGTGAAATGATCATTGAAACCTTGTAATAATCTATTGAGAGTCTTAAATTTATTCTCACTCTTTCATGTCGTATCTTTTTTGGTGCTGGTTTTGTCAATTTTTTGTCACAGGTTTTTTTTAATCCATATGTAATCATTATGCAATAGTTTTCATTATTTCTTTCTTTAAAGTTAGCCCCATGGTAGTAGTTGTAATTTCAAAAGTATTCTTTTATAAAAATGAGAGTTTCCTTGGGTATATATTCAAAATCTTTGGAAGGTGTTTTTTTTTTTTAATCTAAAACTGTCTCCATTTTATTGAGAAATATGCACTGGTGGAGGGATGGGTGTTGAACCACTGTATGACTGAAACCCAATCATCAACAACTTTGTAATGGTTTATTGCACAGTAATTTATTTTTTTTTTTTAAAAAGGGAAAAACCCTCTCCATTTGGTAAGGCATGTTTGGGCAGGATTGGTCCTTGCTGAAACATAGTCTCATTTCTCATACTTACTTCTCATCAGTAAACCTTGTAACTATTCTCACAAAGGAAATTTACTGTTGCTCATTGTAGAGTGCACCCTTTCTTCCCTCCCTGTGATAACTTTTTTATTAATTTAATTTGTACCCACCCCCCCACTACGCTATAATGCCACATCTGGGGCTGCTTGTTGGCTATTGGCATCTGTTTTGGTTCCCAGGGGAAACATGTGGTGCCAGGGAGCTAATGTGGGTCTCCTGCATGCAGGCAAATATGGGTCAGCCCTTTGAACCATCTCCCTGATCCTTAATGGAATGTAGCACAGTTTCATATGATTAAAGTAAGGACTGTGTTATTCTAGTGAATATAAATGGATTCTATTTTTTTGAGAGAAATGGCATGAATATGTTTCTGAAGTAACCTTTTGATACATGTGTTTGAATGCTTTTCAGTTTTCATTATTTCAGTAAGTCAAATGATTTTACAATATCTAGAATCAGTAATTTTTTCTATAATAGAAACTAAATTTTCTGGAATATATATCTAACAGTTTTTTATATATCAAAAATCTGTTAATTTGTTTTATAAGAACTAAATTTCAGGGTTTTTATCAGATTTTTTTCAATACAATCTCTTTTACCCACTTTTTAAAAAATATTAAGCTCAGTTATCTTTATTCAGTTTTTTTACAGTTACAAAATTGTTCATGGTTGGATTTCAGTCATACAGTGTACCAACATTGTTCATTCACCAGTGTACATTTCCCACAATCAGTGTCCCCAGTTTACCCCCCAATGGACTCTCCCTCCCCAACCAACTCTATGGCAGGCACATTTCTTCTCTGTCTGTCTGTCTGTCTGTCTGTCTGTCTGTCTGTCTGTCTCTATCTCTATCTCTCTGTCCAAGCATTGAAAAGCTAACAGTCATCTTAGATTGGTCTAGGAAATTCTGTTCTTGAAAAATTAAGATTAAACAATTCACTGTATTTCTTGTGCTAGTTTTCGAGGTGATATATTACAGCAATAAGGGTTTCCATAGAAAGCATTTCCAAGTTTTGCTTATACAGCATTTCTCATTTAAAAGAAACAATATCTTTGCTGACTGCTAGCACTACCACTGCAGGAATGTTTTAAAATGGGGAAAATAAATTTGCTTAGAATTGTTGATGGTGCAGATCTGTTGGGGACCATGGGTGGGGTGAGGGCAGGTATTGAACTTACATTCCAGAGACATGATTTTAATATGGTTCTTAATGAAATTACCCCCACCCCTTACCATTAGATGGATGACTTTTAATTCAATCTCTAATACTACAGACCATATTTTGGGAAGAGTGTATTATGATGGTTTGTAGAACAATTTGAATACTTTGCAAAAATATTTATTGGGGAGAATAATCGCTATGGCAATAAAAAAAAACTGATTTGTGGGTAGTGGAGCCGAGAGAAGGCATGTGATATTATCTGCTTGACATTTCTTTGTGATCAATTGGCCAGTCAGTATTTTCTGGGTAACACTGTACTCTCTTATAC
Source organism: Cryptotis parvus (assembly GCA_021461705.1). Taxonomy (NCBI): domain Eukaryota; kingdom Metazoa; phylum Chordata; class Mammalia; order Eulipotyphla; family Soricidae; genus Cryptotis; species Cryptotis parvus. Next base: position 116,370 of record JAJIBD010029061.1, read on the forward strand.
CCAGAGAGTATGCACAATCTGTGTATTTAAGAATGCAGCAACCCTCTCTACCATGTTTGGGTTACTTTCTTCTCTGCCTTCAAATGCAATTATCTCCCCATGTGACACGTTTTCCATAATAATAGTAGCATGTGAAAGAGAGAGAGAAAGAGAAACCCTCTGTGGTTAAACTGGAGCTTGATTCCTTGTGACACTGAATATTCTGCTCCGGAATGCCCAGCTGAGAGTGCAGCACCCCTTGGACATGCTGAGGTGTGCAGGGGTGTCATTTCCTGGTGCCTGGAGTCTGCTGTTTGTGCTTTTTATTCCATCTTGGAAAAGGAGGGCAGTGCAATTTCAGAACTGGAATCCCTTATTATGGCTTTCTGGTCTACTGCTGCAGCCTGTGGGGCATGCCAGCAGCAAAAAGGAGAAGTGAAATGCAAATCACAGCTTCTTTGAGGAAGGGTCTCTTGAGCTGTCTGTACTGCAGTAGCTTTTTGGAGAAACTATTTTTCCACTTGAGTGCTTTGAGACAGTACGTTTGAAGAGACTGGATGGATATTTCCAGCCCAGAGTCCTCCTGCAGGACCAAGGACAAGCCAGGGTGCTGGTTTCCTTTTCAGGTTGAGAGACACCATTTGCTCCCTTTGCTTGACTTTTCTGACACTGATGTTTGAGACCAAAGTGTGCACACCAGGTCTGTAATGAGCTGTTTTGTGGACGTATCACTGAATTACTGCATCTTCTGCTGGAAATTGTAGCTGAAAATATAAAAGTGTAGCTGAAAAATAACCTCAGGGTTATTGAGGGGATTTTAAAAAAAGACAAGTGACAATGCCTAGTGCTGAGTACGAGGAAGGTGATCAATGAATGTTCATTTGTTTCCCTGCAGAGGACCACTTGTTTGGCAAATCCAACCCATGGTGAATGGACATGGGGAGGATTGTGATTGCTGAGTGACTTGGGCTGGAAATAGTCATCCTTGGCATTTCTTTTTATTCAAGTTTCTACCAGCCAGTCTTCATGAGGGCATAGGGTGTTAGCTGAGATGAAAGCAGACTCTTTCTATTAACTGCATATACAAACTTTCAGAAGTTAGCTTTGAGTGCTTCCCTGTATTGGTTACTCACAAGACAATAGCAACATCAGATTTAAGACCTTGCAGTATGGATTTGGGTTTAGAAGAGGGTAGAGTTGAGACTGATTCTTTTTTTTTTTTTTTTTTTTTTTGCTTTTTTGGGTCACACCCGGCGACACTCAGGGGTTACTCCTGGCTCTGAACTCAGGAATTACTCCTTGCAGTGCTCGGGGACCATATGGGATGCCGGGAATCGAACCCCGGGCGGCACAGGCCGGCTGCATGCAAGGCAAACACCCTACTCGCTGGGCTATCGCTCTGACCCCGGAGACTGATTCTTTGCTCCGCCAATACTCAGGGAAAAGCAGGTTTATAAGAAATGAACTTTACATTTACTGCTTTTTCAGTTGATGATACTTCCGAAGGTTCAGGAAAGATTCTGGATGTCAGTTATGTGTTATCATTCATTTCAGACCTCAGGAACACAAACCCGTAGAGTTAACTAGGGCTTAAGTGGAGTCTAAGTCCTAGTTAACGTATGAAGATGTGTTGTGTTCCTCGCCTACCTCCTCTAGGTGGAGGAAGCTCTGACTCATTCTATGTAAGTTTTCCTCTGATCTTTTGCAGCCCATGGAATTAGTGGATATGATGATTCTATTATTGATCATATATTGCTTGGGTGTTCTTAAATTTACTGTATCTAGTCTGCAGTTTGAGAAAGGAGGGAAGGGGATTATATTCTAGTTTTGAATAATATTCTGCAGAAGTCCAACAAAAATAAATGTCCAAGGCAGAGGCACACATGCAAGTTTAAATTTTTTAGAGGACACACTAAAAGAAAATTGAAAAATAAAAGTGAAAAAAAGAAAAGCTGATGCTAATAATATTTTATTTAAAAGGTATGTCCAAAATACTGCTACGTCTCTGTGTAACAGTATGAAAGTTACCAAGATGGTCTATGTTCTGGTTTTAAAATTCTTAAAAATCCAGTATGTAATTTGCATTGTCCACAAATATCTGTAAAGCACTTCTGGGGGTCGGAGCGATGATACAGCGGGTAGGACATTTGCCTTGCATGCGGCTGACCTGAGTTTGATTCCTGGTATCCCATATGGTACCCTGAGCACTGCCAGGAATAATTCCTGAGTGCAGAGCCAGGAGTAATCCCTGAGCATTGCCAGGTGTGACCAAAAAACTAAAAAAATAAATAAAAAGAATTGAAAGAGAAAAGCACTATTGGCCACTTAATACTTCCTAGGCATCATTGTAAGAAAGTCTTCATCTTTATATACTTTAGCTTATTTAAACCTCTCTGTCACCCTATGTAAGAGGGATATACAAGTCCTTTGCTTTGGGGCACAACTCATTTATCTTGCTTAAAGATCACTCTTGAAGGGGCACAGGGAACCATATAGAGTGCCAGAGATTGAACTCTTACAACCTTTTGTAAGGCAAGTGCCCTACCATCTGTACTGTCTCTCTGGCCCAGGATATAAAAAGTTTTATTCCCATATTTTAGGTAGCAAACTTTTCATAGATGACAGAGCAACTAAATAGCAGAGCGTCCTCAGGCAATCCACCTGCAGAATGTGTGAAGATTCCTATCAGGCTATGTTTTTTTAGCAGCAAGGGACTAGAGAGGTAACTCAGCAGACTGAGTTTTGTATGTGAGAACCTGGGTTCAATCCTTGGCACCCTCCAGTTTCCCTAGGACTACCAGAAGTGACTCTTGAGAACAGAATGAGGGTTGGCTCAAGAACCTTCAGGGTTTGCTCAAGAACCAAACCAACACACACAAGGTCGGAAGCTGAATGGGTTTATATTATTATTATTATTATTATTATTATTATTATTATTATTATTTTGCTCTTTGGGTCACACCCGGCAATGTTTAGGGGTTTCTCCTGGCTCTGCACTCAGGAATTACTCCTGGCGGTGCTCGGGGGGACCATATGGGATGCCAGGGATCGAACCCGGGCCAGCATGGGCTGGCCACGTGCAAGGCAAACACCCTACCCGCTGAGCTATCGCTCCAGCCCCTGAATGGGTTTTAAATTGACATTGAAAAGAAATATGAGAACAAGGGGAATAGAGTTCAGCAGGTAGGGCTTAGGTTCCATCCCCAACATCCCATATGGTCCCCCACGCACCAGGATTAATTCCTGAGTGCAGAGCCAGGAATAACCCTGACCATTGCTGGGAGTGATTTACTCCCCTCCACCCTCCACTCTCACCCCCCAAAAGAAATATGAGGATGAGGCAAGGCTCAGGGATAGAAGTACCTGCCTTATAAGCATCAGGCCTTGGATTAAATTGCGGGGTCCTCTTGCATATACAAAGCCAGGTTCCTACAGCTCTGCTGTTGGAAGTCCTGGTAAGGCAAAAGATTATGTGACCATGTTACAACTATTTGAAGCTGGAAGTGAATCTACACAATGTGTTGCCCCCTCCTTGAACTGTACATCTAAAGATTGTGCTAGAAACAAGCTATGCCAGCTGTATGATTCCCAGGAAACATGTATGTGAAAACCACTGTTGCTGAGTGTGAGCCCAAGTGAAGAGCCTGGCAGAGTGTGGGCGCACGGCAGCTGCATGTGTGAGTGCTGGAAGGCATCACAGACTACCGTGTGAATCCTGTCCACATGCGTGCATGACCCTTGGCTTCATTGTGGCAGCAACTGCCACAGAGGGAAGGGGGAGCAAAAAATCAAAGCTACGGTGCTAGAGAGTGACACCGTCTACCCTGGAGAGCGGAGATATAAATGACAAACCTGTGACGGCTGCGGAGCACTGCCCTGTCCATGCCTCAAAATGTAGAACTGAGAGTCTGGAGAGTTTCCTCTTTAGTTTTCTGACTTTGCTTCTTGTCCGGATCTTAGCATGGAGTGTGACTCATTTCAGTCTTATCTTTCTGACTACTTTTCCTGTTGGGGAAGAACTGGTTTTGGTAGTGATCATGCTGGACAGTTGAGTAAATCACATTCCACTTGGAAGAGGAAAGCAAAAACAAGGGCTCTATGCACTGTACTATCCCTCTGGCCCAAGTTACATTCAGACTTTTTTTAGAGCACTATGATTTGCAATAGTGTTAATGTTAGGGTTTCATGCAACAAACATTCTAATGTTACCCCTCCACTAGAGCTGAAACATTCTAATATTACCCTCCACTAGAACTTTTATTATATTTTATTGTGAAAATTTGAACATATAAGTATGTCAACATAATAACTCTGCATTTTCTAGACATTAAGTGTTAGTCACACTTTGCAGACTTCTTTATCGAACATTCTTCTGTTTTTCTCACATTATCTGACATTTCTTTCTTTGTTAGTGGGCTGGGATGGAACGACTTTAAGCATTGTGCACTGACTACATTTAGTTCTCTGCTCAGGCTTACCCTAAGGAGTCTTACGACCATGATTTGGCAGCTACAGAACCCAGGCTTCCTGTGCAAGGCTACCGTGCTACCTTTGCAGCTCCTTGTCTCTTTGTTTTGGGGGAAGTATTTTAGTTTTTTTTTTTATGTATGACCTTTTTACTAGGTTTTTGCATGGTAATTGAACCATCTATATTACTGCTTTCACTTTTGAACATATTAAATATAGTGGGCTTCTCAGTTTGTTTTTTTTTTTTTTTTACCAAAGATGTTCATGTTAGTTTCTTACAAATATTCAATATTCAACCCCGCCCACCACCGTTGCAACTACGGACAGCAGTTATTTCAAATTTTCCCATTTGTTGCTTGAGCCTGTCCTAAGCAGACACTCAATAATTTATTTTATATTGCTTGTTATAGATAATTTGCTGCTATATGGTTGAGAAGTGTTTTCTGAGAAGAAATTTAATGAGGATTGTTCAATCTCCTGATGGAGTTATTGGGCCATTAAGCCTTTTGTGTAAGAAATTACTGATATGTTGTTACAAATAGGCATTGTGACTACATATTTTGTTGCTGGGTGCCTTATACTTACATCTATTTAATATGTTGTGATACTTGGTATATCAATATACTAGAATTTGAGATGTCCACTGCTACACAGTTCAGGAATTTTAGAGATTGTAGCTGAGTTTTTCAATGGATTCACTCATGGGTGGGGCTTGTCGGAGCAGTGGAGTCTGGCCTTGAGGATTATGGGGTGTGGAAGTTTTTTGGTTGCTGGAGCTGTTGGGACAGGCCTGATCTAAACTTGTCCCCCTCTAGGGGGCCCTTGGGCTCAGCCTGGCACTGGGAGTGCTGGGAGCATCTCTGGCCCTTATTGGTCTCTTTCGAGACTTATATATGAATCTCTGGATCATGGTCAGTGGATGAAATTACTTGACTCTTGAGGCAATTCACAGGTGTGGCCACCTGACCTGCTGAAGAACAGGGAAATGGTGGAGTATTTTAAGTATTAAAAAAAATCCGTGTCCGGAGTGATAGTACAGCGGGTAGGATATTTGCCTTGCACTCGGCCAACCCAGGTTCGATTGCCTGGCATCCCATATGGTCCTCTGAGCACCGCCAGGAATAAATCCTGAGTGCAGATCCAGGAGTAACCCCTGAGCATTGCCAGGTGTGACCCAAAAAGAAACAAAAATACCCGACCTAATATATCATTTGACTGCAAGAGATTTCAGTGTATATTTCTAACAGTCATTGACTATATTTGATACTACATTTTTATTTAATCATTACATGTAATATAATAAAGTGCAGTTTCAAGAATGAATGTAGCACTATTTATGAAAATAGATCTTAAGAATATGTATTTTATTTGTTCATCCATGTCTCCTGTACAGGATATCAAAGTACATAGTTTCCGTGGTTATTAGATCTTTTATTAAGTCTCTTCCAATTATTGCATTTACTTTCCTTACTGCTTTGTCTGCCCCCCACCCCCTTCCCTTCTTGTCATTGACTTGTGGACAACATGAGCTCTGTGTAGGTTCAGGGAGTGCTGTAAGATAGATTTGGCTGATGACTTTCTCATGGTCTAAGAAATCTTTCCACTTGTTTCTCAAGAACCAGAATTTTCTTTTCTTGGTTCCTTCCTATCCTTCCTTCCTTCCTTCCTTCCTTCCTTCCTTCCTTCCTTCCTTCCTTCCTTCCTTCCTTCCTTCCTTCCTTCCTTCCTTCCTTCCTTCCTTCCTTCCTTCCTTCCTTCCTTCCTTCCTTCCTTCCTTCCTTCCTTCCTATCCTTCCTTCCTTCCTTCCTTCCTTCCTTCCTTCCTTCCTTCCTTCCTTCCTTCCTTCCTTCCTTCCTTCCTTCCTTCCTTCCTTCCTTCCTTCCTATCCTTCCTTCCTTCCTTCCTTCCTTCCTTCCTTCCTTCCTTCCTTCCTTCCTTCCTTCCTTCCTTCCTTCCTTCCTTCCTTCCTTCCTTCCTTCCTTCCTTCCTTCCTTCCTTCCTTCCTTCCTTCCTTCCTTCCTTTCTTTCTATTCTTCTTTCTTTTTTTCCCACACCCAGAGGTGCTCAGGACTTAGTCTTGGTGGGCTCAGGGGACCATATGAGGTCCAGAGATGGAAACAGGTCAGTCAGATGCAATATAAGCTCCGTACTGACTGTACTATCATTCCAGCCCTCTAGAACCAGCATTTTCTGTGTAATGTGTGTTGTTACATTTAGAGACTTTGTTTAGTTTAGAGTTTGATTATTTCACTTTGCCAAATGTATCCTTAATGATGGAATATATATCCTTTCCCCTTTTTTTCAAAAAGAACTTGGAGTCTGTCACAGGTCCCTCTTGCAGTGATGCCTGGCAAGATTCATGCTCAGGGCATTCCAAAGCTGTCATTTTAATCACTTGATCAGTTTCCAAAGTTTCCCTATTGACTTCTTACCTCTTGGATTTAGCATCCATTGGTGATATTTGTCTAAGTCTAATTTCTCCCCCTTAGAAATTTGAAAAATATGGGGCTGGAGTGATAGCCCAGCGGGAACGGCGCTTGCCTTGCACGCTGTAGGCCCATGCTGGCCAGGGTTCAATCCCGGCATCCCATTTGGTCCCCTGAGCACCGCCACGAGTAATTCCTGAATGCAGAGCCAGGAGAAACCCCTGAACATTGCTGGGTGTGACCCAAAAAGCAAAAAAAAAAAAATTGAAAAATGTGTTTATAAAATGTGGCCATTTATTTTATATTTATTAATGAAAATTCTTTCACATCTGCCATTCCCATTACCATCCCGTCTACTTCTTGATTACTTTGAAATATATTTTGTACAACATTGACCATATAAATGACTTATTCCTTCTCATTATTTACAAGTTGCGAAATAATAAATGTGTGCTATACAGCCTCCGGTAAGGAGTAGTTGACTTTAACCCTAAATGTTATTAGAACTCATGCATTGGTGTATATTGAATGTTTTGGTCCATTTTGATCATCATTCTTCTATCCTGATTGCTTTATCAGGTCACTTTGACCCTGTATATTTTGGGGACAGCCCCATTAATGTTTGGCCGGCTAGGATTAATCTCTAATCTTGCTGACTCAACTCTGAAGGGCTTTGACTTGCTCTTTCTGATCTCTTTTGTTTAATTCGAAGAGAAAATATTAGAAGGTAACTGTGATGTAAGATCATCATGGCAGGTTCTGATATTAAAATGAAGATCCTGGAACTATTTTTTCATTGGATAGTGCATGGATCAGAGCACTACTGTGGAGTAAGATTAGCCCCTGGCTCCAAATACCTGCCTGAGTGCTCCTAGTCCTATAACTTAGTTGATTTCCTTTTTGCTCTTTTCACTTTCTTTTTTTATTTTCAACTCTAAATTACAGATGGTAATAGTATATATTTCTGGGGGGGTTATTGAGTGATTTATTTAATAGGCATGATAACCCAGCACAAAGTCTGCCACACAGAGGAAATGTTTAGTAAAAGGTAGCGTAAAGTGATGGCAATTTATGTCCAGTGATCAGCCATTAAATCTGAATGTGTTACTTCATTCTGTGGTACCATGAAGGGAGATTTTCTAAGAAAACAAGGATTTTCTTTCATTTTCATTTTTCAAGTCCTAAAATTTCCTGCATTGATATATTTGTGGGAACTGAAATAAACATTTTCTCAGCCCACAGCATCATGTGACTATTTCTTATTGCTAGTCAGCAGTGTGAAACCTACAGATGAATGTACATTAACTTGGTCTTGTACAACTAACTGTTCAGCAGAGCTCAGCAGACTATTTAAAGAGCGTGCTTGTTCTCTTTTTGGAAACAGAGCTCCTAGAATTAGGTTTCATACTGTTGATGTTGAGACTTTGGGATGCTTTGTATAAAAATGAATTTTCTAGTCAGTTGAAAGTCACTGTTTAATAAATTTTTTATTTCGAATGCTGTGACTTACAGTAGGGTTTTGTGCATTCAATGCCTTAACACCACACACCAACACCAAATCCTTCACCAGTGTCTGCTTCCCTCCATATTGTCACAGGGCCCCCTTCTGACACCCCCTCGCAGCCCTTCTTTAGTCCAGAAATTCCTAGTTTGCAGAAAGTTATTCTCTTTAAATTCAGTATATATTTATAGCTTCTGTTTTTTTACTTTTACCAAAAATCATAGAGCCTTAAGAAGAGGCAATTAAATGTCTCAACCTCTTTTCAGTAGCGCATTTGTCAGCCATCACTGTGTAACAATCCCACAGTTCAGTAGCTTAAAATAATTATCAGCATTCTCACTGTCTATGATGTGGCTGGGTGGATGGGGGTGTTCCACATGAGTTGCAGGACTCTCTGGATTTCGGTCCTTGGTAGGGATTAGGCTTCTCCATGAATGTTTATTCGGAGAGAAAAGTAAAGTAGGAATATTTTCCTATAGTGATGATACAGATTATAAGAGGGCTAACTGGGCAAACACATCTCAGTTCTTGCATTTTATCTGATTCCATCCCGTTGGTTAGAATAAGCTGGTCACTGAACCTAATAGTGGTGGAGGAGCTAGAGTGATAGCACAGCAAGTAGGATGTTTGCCTTGCACGCAGCCGACCTGGGTTCGATTTCTGGCATCCCATATGTTCCCCCAGCACCGTCAGTAGTAATTCCTGAGCGAAGAGCCAGGAGGAACTCCTGAGCATTGCCAAATGTGACCCAAAAAGCTAAGAATAAACAAACAAACAAACAGATAGATAAATAAATAAATAAATAAATAAATAAATAAATAAATAAATAAATAAATAAATAAATAAATAAATAAATAAATACTAGTAGTATGTCGGGGAACACTGCCGGGTCCCAGACAGTGCCCGGAAGCAAGTTCCCTTCTACCTCCGAAGCTGGCGGGGAAAGGATGAAGACTCAGGAATCCGATGCAATTTTAAAAGGCTTTGGGGCGGAACGATACCCCAGTGTGTAGGGTGTTTGCCTTGCACACCAGCCTGTGCTGGCCCAGGTTCGATCCCCAGCATCCCATATGGTCCCCTGAACACTGCCAGGAGTAATTCCTGAGTGCAGAGCCAGGAGGAACCCCTGAGTGTCTCCGGGTGTGACTCAAAAAGCAAAAAAGAAAAAAAGGCTTTACTTATCACAGGTTCAGGCATACAAGTCAGCAATAGGAGAAACCCTGTGCTTAGGATTCCCAGCTAGAACCCTGGACACATGTAGGCCAAGATAGCGGCCACCGCGTGTTAAGGCCCTGTAGAAAAGGAGAAAAGGACAAGACTTTCAAGAAGGGTGCAAGCTCTCAGAGAGAGAACAGAGAGAGAGAAGAAGAGAGAGAGAGAGAGAGCAGAGAGAGATAGGGGACAGAGAGAGAAAGAGAGAGAGAGAGAGAGAGAGAGAGAGAGAGAGAGAGAGAGAGAGAGAGAGCAGGCTGGTTTTATACCCCTGCAACTTAAACCTCCCACTATTATTAGAAGCTGGAAGGGTCAAATGCCCTTAGGTAATTTCTCCCAGCACCTCACCTAGGCTCTATTATATGCTAATGTTTTGAGCCAAGATCTGCCTGGAAGTGCCTTTATAGGGTAGAGAAGGCGGTTTCTGAGATGGCATGTCTCTTGTACCAAAGACTAATACTAATGCCAGTTAAATATTTCTCCAAGCCTTCACAAGTCTGGTCTACTTCACGGTAGTTTTGTATTTTCGTTGCCTTTGAGTTATCAGGGAGCCATGCTTGCTTGCTTGGAGGCAAACAGCATTTCTCTCTGGTCTAATTACTTAGAGATCCAACGTGGCCAGGCAAATATGCTGGTAAGATCTAGCTAGTCCCACGATGATTGTGGTAGCATGAGAGAATATTTACACCAGAGAGAGAGAGAGAGAGAGAGAGAGAGAGAGAGAGAGAGAGAGAGAGAGAGAGAGAGAGAGACAGACATAGTACAGTATACATGGTCAGATAAACTGCCACATTTACACTACCCCTTATCTACGAAGTGATTTGCAGGAGGCAATCCAGAGCAGATGCAGAGTTTCTTAGAGGAGTCCTGCAACAGTAGTGGAGCAGGAATGTATGTCTTTGATAAGAAAGGAGGGGAAGGAAAAATCTTTTGTCAAGCAATATAATAACCACGATCATTGGTATGGTTATCTAATAATGGCTTTATGTAAAATACAGCTATTATTTATTCATTTAAAATATAACCAATAGCCCTGCTGGGACTGTAGAGATAGCACAGAAGGTAGAGAACTTTTTTTTATTTTTATTTTTTTCCGGTTCACATAATGGCTATCTAATTTTATTTTATTTTTTTCAACCTCTTATTTTTTTATTTTTACAATTACAAAGATATACAATTAAAAAAGTTCATATTTGGGTTTTGGTCATACAGTGTTCCAGCACCCATCTCGCCACCAGTGCCCATCTCCCACCACCAACGTCCCCGCTTCCCTCCCCCTCCCCCGCCCTCCTCCATGGCAGGTTCTTTATTTCTTTCCCTTTCTCTCTCTTTCTCTTTTCCTTCCAGAAGGTAGAGAACTTGCCTTACTTTGGTCTACCTAGGTTTGATTTTTGACACACAATATGATCCCTGCCAGAAGTGATTCCTGAGTGCAGGTCCAGGAGTGAGCCCTTGAGCACAGCCAGGGGTGGCCTGAGAACAACAGCAGCAATAAAAATCACATAACAGAAACAGCTGCTATTAATCCTACCTTTTTATATTCAGTACCACTGAAAACTAAATCTTCCAAGAATCATGTTTCTGTAACGATATATCAATTCTGTATGAGGATTTCAGATCTCCTGGGAAGTAGAGCATTTTTTTCCATTTTTAGTTCTCTTAGGGAGTCTTTCTCTTTTCTTTACCCAGTTTGTTTTAAAAAGGAATTCCTGATGGTGCCAGTAAATTCACTTCTAGGATTAAGTTGGTGAGGGGGATAACTCAGTATGTAAAGGTAAATCTCTAGGAATCAGAGGTTAATTCATTTTGTTACAGTAACTAGGTCACATACCTTACTAATTAACTCTAAATTTTTTAGATTTTAACCTTATATCTTCAACTAACTCACAGAAGAACCATGGGCAAATTACCTAATCTCCTGATGCTTATAAATGAAACTAGTGAAGGTGATATCTGTGAAAGCCTGAGGCAATCATTGTAGTATAACATATCAAATAAAATGATTTCCAACTACTTTAAAATTATGTTAGTATAACTTATAATACCTAGTTTATATTCATTGTTCCTAAATTCCACTGGAATTTACCTTAGTGCACTCAATGGGGAAACTATTTATTAAAAAAATTAGTATTATGAAGCCACTGGAAAAAAGTCCATTATGAAATTGGAACATTTATTTAGGGGGTTTGATTAATGCTAATTATAATTAGTGCTAATTTCAAGTGTGCTTAATCTGTTCACATAGCAGACCCAATGGACTTTAAATTGACAATTTTCATAATGAGAAGTAATAAAATTGATTTTATTTAAATATGTTCTAAAATAGATATTTTCTTTATTCACGTTTGTTTCTAACTCTGTCACATGGGTGGATTTTTGTCATGTTAACAAAATCACATATTTTTCAGTTAAAAAACACTGCCTCTCTTGGCTGCTTTTGATATGATACATCTCGGCAAGTGATATGGTAGTTAAGTGTTTTGTCTTTAGTAGGAATCCTTAAATATAGTAAATTAACTGTAATCTAAGTAGAAAAGGTGGCATTATAAATGTACAAAACTCTTCCCCATCTCTTATAGTTTAGCAATCTATTCTTTATAGCCTTTTCCATCTTATTGAAGAAAGAAAAAATCATAATAAGCTACAATTACTCTATTTGGTATGATGGGAAATCTTAGAATTTCTTAGGGCTTTTTTAGTCCTATCATCTTATTGCACAAAGTTTTGGGGGAGAAGGTAGATTTTGTATCACACAAACCATCACTCCTATATTTATCCATTCTCTATTTTTCCCCTTGAGTTTCTGGTGAACTGAAACCCCCTATGTGGCATGTTCTCAGTCATCCATAATCTTTTCCAGTGCCCAGATGAGTGTATAGTGCTGATTATTTCTACCACAGACATTACTTGTGTTGTTTGGAGAATTTTATGCTTAAATGTGATGTATTTGTGATCTCACAAGTCACAATTCTTTCAATATAGGTTCTTTTTACCCCAGTCATGATGTAGATTTTAAATATTTTTTAATATAAAAATTTTATATGTGAAAATACTCCACACACTACAAAATCTTTAGGACATGTTAACTATCATGGTCATATATCAGGCGTCTTGCATCCAGACCTCAAAGGAAGGGCAGAGTTCCCAAGCAGAGTCTGATGGAATATAAAGGAATACATGTACCATGTCCTGCAGAACATACCAAATAGACAAAAAACAAAAAGAGCAATTTTTTTGGGTCACACCCAGTAATGCTCAGGAGTTTCTCCTGGCTCTGCACTCAGGAATTACTCCTGGTAGTGCTCGGGGACCATATGGGATGCCAGGGATCGAACCCAGACATTTTGTTTTTCTGTTTTAGTATTTCATTAGTACTATTGTTGTTCTATTACTGTTGTTATTAGTACTATTTCCTTTTCTTGCTATTCATACTGTCAGTTTGGAGTCCTATGCTAGGCTTTGTGCTAAAAACTCCACATGTATTAGCTCATTTATTCTCACAAATCTCTGTTGTGGGTGTCCTTATGAAATCCATTTGGCAACCTTTGAGGATTCTGAGACCCAGAGAGAATCAAAAAGTTGCCTAATTGATCATATGGTTGTTAAGTGGTAGGACACAATTGCAACCTATGTCTGGCCCCTTGGATAACCCGTAGCCATAAGCGTTATGCTCCATGACTGTGGGTTTCATATTTTAAATTATGGGATCCTAGGTAATTTTCACTCCTTTAATTTTTGAGTTCCACATTCAGTTGCCAATTTTTCTTAGAGAAACCTGGTAATTTACCACTTAATTTAATAAGTGTGCACTAGACCTCAAATATGTGAGGAATACTCAGTAAGCTGGAGCTGCTAAATTAGAATTCTGTGATGGTCTGAAAAGCATTTGAATTAGTTAGATAGACACATAAAATAAATTATTAGAAGTCTCGAAGGCAATGAAGACATGACTTCCCTTAACCTAGAATATTCCTTCTTAAAAATCATTCTTTTGGGGGACTGGAGCGATAGTCCAGCAGGTAGGGCATTTACCTTGCAGGCAGCTGGCCCATGCCAGCCCGGGTTCGATCCCTGGCATCCCATATGTTCCCCGAGCACCACCAGGAGTAATTCCTGAGTGCAGAGCCAGGAGAAACCCCTGAGCATTACCGGGTGTGACCCAAAAGAATCACCCTTTTTTGTTTTTTGTCTACTTATATGTTCTTTTGGACATGGTACATGTATTCCTTTATATTCCATCAGAATCTGCTTGGGAACTCTGCCCTTCCTTTGAGGTCTGGATGCAAGACGTCCTGATATATGACCATGATAGTTGACATGTCCTAAAGATTTTGTAGTGTGTGGAGTATTTTCACATGGCTTTTCTTGTTCATTTCCATACCACTCTGATAGTAGATGTATCAGGGAATCAAGTCCTGTAATACAGTATACCCACACTGTCAATTTTTCTAATCTCACTGATTTCTTCTATTACTTACTGAACTGGTACTCTCCTGACATTGGATTCTTCTTCTTTTTAAAAAAAAATATTTTATTATACCACTGTTAGATATACAATTACAAGATTTTCATGTTTGAATTTTGGTTCTACAGTGTTCAAACTCCCCATCCCTCACCCCTGCCCATTTCCCATCACCAATGTCCCCACCTCCCTCCCCTTCCCCTGCCTGCCTCCATGTCAAGTTCTTTATCTTCTTTCACTCTTTCTCTCTCTCCTCACTGTCCTTTCTTACACATTGTAGATTGTAATATATTCTAGAACATGATTGGTTCCACTATTTTGATGTACTGGGTCTGGACCACAAAAATGGTGGCTATTATGGTGAGCGAGTCATCCAGCTGCTTCTGAGGCCCTACAGAAGTGATGGGCCCACTCCCAAAACTCATCTTGCCTCCTGGGAGCCTCTTGGTCAGCTGAGCTAGGGAGAGCCAGATGGCAGCTCTCCCCTGTGCATCTGAGTCTCTGCATCATGGCTGAGAGCCCTGAGGCAGTTCGTGGGCACCAGGCCTCAGGGAAAGGTCAGAGAGGGGAATGGGGACCCCAGCTCGTTGGATTCTTCTTGTTTCAGTTCTTCTTTCATAATTTTTTTTCAGTGGCTCTGTACTGTCACTATTTCCCTTCACAGCTCAGCATAGTTACTGCTTTTCCCCTCTGGTCTCCCTCACATCACAAATCCTGCCCACGACTTCTGGGTTACCTGTTAAAAAAATCCAAAAATGTACTTCAGTTATCATTTATGTCCCTAATTTTTTCACATTTTGTGAAATTGTCAGAACAATTGCTTTTATCTATTTCTCATTACTGTGGGTATCATATTTCAGATTATGGTATCTTAGATAAGTTTTACTCCTTTAATTTATTGTAAAGTTTTCTCGTGACATAGGCATAAAAATCGAAACTCTTGATTTTCTCATGCAGCTTATCAGTTGATTGCATTCTGCCATTACCAGATTGTACTTTATTTTAGGGACTGAGGAAAATGACAGATGTGCTCTTTGACAAACAGTCAAATCTCACGTAGTTGGCTATGTAGTTGTGCAAATATTCCTGGAATAGAGGAACTATGTTTTCTGTTCTTATGTGAGGTGATTCAAAATTCTTCCATAAGGCCTGTCTTCCCTTAGCCAAATGGGAAGTGATGTTTTTACAAGTTGCCACAAGTACATGGTGACAATAGTCTCTTCTTGAGCAATGTAAGCTGGCACAGGAAATATGAGCTATGACTAAAGCATGTGTCAGGGAGGAAAACTTTCTTAAATTTTGCTCAAACATTAAGTGACTGATATGCGGCACTCCTCTATCAATATTAGAAAACCCTTCATGAAAAGAGAACCTAAATAATTGTTAAAATAAAAACATTAGAAGTTATTTTACTTCTGTTATTATTTATCCTTTTAAGCAGATTTGTCAGATTTAGCAAATATAAACCATGGGACACCAGTAATTTTAAGTAGAAAATTTTTAAGTAAAAGCATATCCCAGGTAATCCTTGAGACATCATTAGACAAAATCATATTTGTACTTTCTGATGTTAGCTGTATTTTATCTAGAAGTCTTACCTTTTAAAAAAACTTAAAATAGAAATCCAACTTTAGTTGGCAAAGTAATGAAATGCTTACTGCAACTAAATTAGACAAAATAAAAAGATAAGGCATACTAGAAATAGGAAAGTAGGATTTAACGCTAATATTCTGTTAAATTTTATTTTCCTCCAACTTTCCCTCACTGTTCACTAATTGTGTCTTCTGGAGGCTGTAGGCAGTCAAGAAGGTACTAATAGAAGCCAGCTCTTGCTGAGCTCAAGTGTGTGGTGGATACTGTCCTAGTGTTTATTTGAAATTATTTCATCTTTTATGATGCCCTTATTAGCTAGGTGTTTTCATAATTTCTGCTTTCCCAATTAGGAAATAAATTCAGAGAAGATAATTAGTATAACCAAGGCCACACATCTCTGCCAAATCTTGAAGTCTTTACTCTGTAAGCTTTATGTTTCGGTTCTATCTATCATTCCTTAGTGGGCAAAAGCTCTCTTCCCCAACCATGG